>PVIC010009736.1:0-44904 GCA_004025085.1 Thryonomys swinderianus
TGAGGGGAAGGAATAAATATGATACAGAAAGAAAATAAAAGAGCATGTATAAGGGGGGAGGAGGGGGGAGTGGGTAGGGATATGGGTAAAAATGAGAATTAACTTGTGGCATATACTGGTACAAATTTCCCAATGTTATATGTGATTTTGAGATGTATATAAATTGTACCAATAAAGAATTCAATTAAAAAAATTGTACCAATAAAGAATTCAATTAAAAAATTATTTTGAATTAATATATTTGTTTTGAATTTTATGTTAATATGATTCTGAGCTGTAGCATATTTATCTGTTAATAAATCTTTTTTCCCACAGACACCTGTGTTTTCTTCTTTGTCTTATTTTCACTTGATTTTTCATCTATAGGGAGAAACTATCAGACCTTAGTAGGTAGGGAACAAACCAAAGGTATGGAAGGAAGCACCAAGAATACAGCCAAACAGAAATACGAGTTACATCTCATTTGCAGCGAAGCATACTGACTGTTGTGTTTAAAATTTTCATTCTTTTTATCTGTCTTTGGGGAGTGGCTTTGACTCTTTGAAGGGCATTTGAAGAGATAGATATATTTACCTTGATTTGAACACAACAAAACTTATACATGAATTGAAACATCACAGGTACTCAGTAAATATGTAATTTTTATGTTCTTATGTGCTATGAAAAACATGGGAGTACAGTATATTAGTTAAATATATATTTAATAAAATATATTTACATATCTTCCATTTTCTTGTGGGGAGGAGAACCTAGAGAGGACTGTGTTTTGATTTTTAAAGAACTTGAAAGTTGTTACCTGGAGGACATTAACAAAATAGGCCACTTCTGCACCCACAACTCGAATGTTTTGTGTGGCTTGTGTATAACCAGTTCGGGAGCCACCTTTCCAGTCCACACATATACAGTTCACGCTTTCCACCTGAATCATGTTCTATTGGAAGAGACACAATAAAAGCAAAACAATTCAAGATCTTCATTAGTTACTAATTAACACGTTTGAGGACTGGGATAAATTCCTACTTTGACCTGTGCCATATCGTATCACTTTTTACCTCAAAGCTATGAATAAAGGCCTACTCTGTAATGAATATGGAAGCACTTTTTAAGTTTAATATTGGACCTACTCAGAGACAGGGTCATTGTGGTAAATGGATTCTTGGGGTTTCTACTGTGACAGAGGCATAGACGTTTGATTAAGAGAGGAATGCATGGGACATGGTATAATGAGTCATCTTACTAGAGCTCCATGTATGCCATAGGACTCTCATATCTCTTACTAGAATGCCCCTGAGGACACTGCCTATCTCTTTCACTGCATCCTCAGAGCTTAGAACAATACCTGGCACACAGAAGATGCTCAGTAGATATGAAAGACTATGTTAGGACTCCTTAAATATGAAAATAAATCAAAAGTAAAGGTGTAAGCTTTTTGATGATGCAAGTTTTTAATGAGAATGTATTACATGTCACTAACATTATTTTACATGAAAGTCTTGTCCACCAGATATCTACTGGTGATTCTGTGTAATAGTGTTCAATTGTATGTTCATGAACTGTAGTCCTAGGAGAAAGTGCTTGTTTGAGTGTGAGATTATGCATACTGTGTTCCTAGATTTTCCCCAAAATATTCTAGAACAATGAAACATCCTTAGCATTTCCTAACTCTCTGGTTTCACAGAAGGAAGAATCCAAGCAGGGAGCTTACTTACAAATGCCCTGGTACACTGAGAATGGAGGCAGGACTAGAATTTTAGGCCTTTAAACCATCAAGTTTAATTTACCAGTGTCTACAAGAACAAAAAGGCACTGTCAAAGCCAAATCAAATTCACTTAAAACACATCTGCTCTTGGAATCTTAGAAACAAATTGTTTATCCACAGCTAATAAATATATATTTTTGAGTTAAGAATCATGTTTCTTTCCTTCATCATTGAATAGGAAACCATTTTATGCCCACCTCCACCCCCATCCAAAAATTATCAAATTTATTTTAGAAGGAAACTGTGGTTTTAGAGGTTATTTCTAGACTTTCAAAATGCATGGATTCTGGTGCTTCTCTGGGGTCAGCCTATGTACTCAGGCTGATTTGGTTCTGCCTTTGATATGTGTCAAACACAGGCCAGAAATGAATGGACTTAGGGAAGCATTAGTGTCTTTTTCTTGACACCTCTGGAGAAATAACTAGAGCTTTGTTCCACAGCAGCCACAGAAATTTGATGAAAATAAATAAATCAATAATAATGTTCTTTAAGTGCTACCAGTTCCTAGGAAAATTTATTCTCTTTGATTTTCTGTCTTTTAATTCTTTGTTTTCCCTGGGAACAGAGCCAAAACTAAATTAGAAAAACAAGGTGCTTACTGCAGAAACCACAGAAGGCAGAAATTAAAACTATGATGTTTTTTCTAGGCATTGCCACCAGAGGAGGTCAGAGGAACAAGTAACAACCAAAGAAACAGTCGTTTGAGCAAATAAGGCCACTTAGATCTTCAGGAAATTAAAAGATAAGGAACAAACTGGGGCAGTAATCAGCTGGGATGCACCCATGTGACAGATTCTACTGTAAAGTTTGAAATACTTTTGTATTAATTATTACCTTCTGGAGCCACCAAATGCCTGCTCTCCTGATTGCCCGGACTATCCCAGGTCCTCTCCACCGATCACTGCTTCCTAGACCTCCCTGTACCTTCACAAGACAGGTCAGAGGATTCTCTAGCGTGGTGGTGCCCAGAATTTGCCCTCCTTGGTTGTTAATTTTCACTCAAGAGAAAACCCTCCCTTAGAAGATTACCAGGGCTTACCTTGCACATATTGGCCAGCCAATTCTCTTCTCCCTTGTCTGTGAATCCATGAATAATAAAACGAGTTTTTCTATTTGTTTTAAAGTTGGAGTTTCTGATCTTTGATGCATCTGCAACAACTTCCTGTTTGGAGGGAAAAGTTTTTCAGGTCAAACTTTCCATATTATCCTCTAGGGTCAGGTACATGAAGACAAAGGTGGGAGAAAAGTGAAACTACCAGAATTTGGGACCACTGTGAATAAGAATCCTCCCATTACATCCAAGCCAATCCCCACCAAACTGCTACTTTCTAGTCATCACAACACTTTTGCAATTATTCAAGATAATATGTATGTTGTAATTTTGGTGATAAGAATCATGTCTCTTGGAGGGTAGGGATTTAGCTCAAGTGGTACCATGCCAACCTTACATGCACAAGGGCCTGAGTTCGATACCCAGTACGGCAAAAAAGAACCATGTCTCCATATAACAGAAGGCTTTGTGAGTCTGTGTTTGTGTGTATATATATATATATATATGTAATGTGTGAATATATATGTATGTATGTATATAGTGCATTTAATGTGTTGTTTAATATGGGGATATCTGCTATATACATATTATTGGGGATTTTTATAAATATATAATAATGGGAGTTCATGTGTGTGTATGTGTAACATGGGGAGATTTTATTTCACAGATATAATTCCCTGTCTTAGTTCATTTCCTGCTGCTATCGTAGAACACTCCCAGATTGGGTAACATAAACAAGAGATGTTCATTGGGTTCATGGTTCTGTAAGCTGAGAAGTCCAAGAGCATAGAGCAGGCCTTGGTGCTATACAGCATTTGAATTTGCTTGTTAAGTCAGCATGTGAGACAGAGGGACAAGTTGGATTTTGTTAGGAATCCACTTCCATAACTATCTTCATCTATTTTTGAAGGTGAAGTTTTTCTTGGCCTAATCACCTCTTAAAAATTCTTCCTAATAATATTATTCCAATGACAATTAAAATTTGGTATGTGTTTTGGTGGGGCCATTTCAAACCATAGCACTCCCAATATTTAGAATATTTATTAATTATATCATGGAAGTAACAGAAATATGAAGTTCATGGATAATTTATAAGCAAGTTACATAAAATATGTATACTTATTTCCCTTAAAGTTTACAATGATGCAAATTCCACTTCCTAATTGCCTGATCAATTTTCCTTAGAAGGCTTGGATATTCAGTGTATACTAGAGCTCAAATATGCCCCTCAAAACTCATACTGATGTTTATTTGCCACGTGATATATGCAATGAGGAGACATTTAAGAGGTGACTATGTCCTGAGAGATCTACACTTATGAATGGACTAATATGATTATTGAGGGGGATAACTACTTATTGTAGGAGTGGATTCTGGACAAATGAATATCTCTCTCTCTCCTTCCCTCCCTCCTTCTCTCTCCCTTCCTTCCTCTCTCCTTTTCTCCCTTTCTCTCCACTTGGCACTTTCCTTCATGTTATGATGTGACAAAATATCCTTCCCCACATGCATACCCTTAATCTTGGACTTCTCCATCTCTGGGACATTGAGCCAAGTAAATTTTACTTTTTATAATTAATCTGGTCTTTAGTATTAAGGTACAGCACCAGATAATAGACTAAAATAGGAAATTGGTCCTGGAAATGAAGTTGTTGCTGAAAATGTGGCCACTGCTTTAGAATTTACTAGTGGACAGAGGCTGGGAGAATGTGAAGGGGTGCTCTAGAAAGAGCTTGTTTTTCCATGAATGGAACATTCCAGACTACTAGTTAGCACTCTGGGGAAGAGAATAGCTATAGGTGAAGCCTAAAACTTTGTAGAGATTAATTAGGCCATCAGGACAAGACTGTTGATAAAAATATGTAAAGGTCATTTTGATGAGCTCTCAGATGGATATGAGGAACTAGTGATGGGGAAGGGGAGTGAAGGCAGCATTCTTATACCTCTGCAAAGAAGTTGGCTAAATTGTGTCCATATCCCAGGACTTTGTGCAATATAAAACTTAAGTGCAATGAATAGAATATTTGTTAAATGAAATATCTAAGAAACAAATCATTCAGACTGCTGTGTGGCTACTTTTACTTGCATATAGTGAAGTATGAAAGGTAAAAATGACTTAAAATGGAATTTACAATCAATAGGGAAGCAGAATAGAATTTGAAAAATATTTAGCTTGAATAGGTAAAGAGTAAAAAGGTGCCTTTAGAAGAGCAAAACTAATATGTGTCCAAGTACCCATTTTCTAAGGAGATTACCACACAGAGAGGAATCCAACTGGTATCATCCACAATGGACCCCAAGGGCATTTCAAAGACCTTTGAGAGAGCTTCTCCATTAAGGTTCAGAGCTCTATCAGGGAACAATGATTTTGGTGGACAGGCCTGGGGCATTCTCATGGTTTGCTGTCCAGAACTAGCCCAAGTCTCGGTGATCTACATTCTAGTTTACTGCTCCTCAGAACTCCCAGGTGTGGCTCAAACACCAAGCATGACCCCAGTTACACTCTAGAGTCCAAGCAGCAAACTTCAGGAGTATCTATGTGTTGGTAACTTTCTAGGCTTACAAAATGCAAAGACTGTGAGGCATGTACTTTTTTCCTAGAAAACCTTCAAAAGGAGTTTCAGACAGCCTGCGGTCCAGGCAGAAATGTGACATGGGGGTAGAGCCACCACAGAGAATCCCTACTATATCAGCACCAAAGGGAGCTGTGGAAGGAGCAGAAGACCTTGAGCTGTTGGAACGATAGTGCTACCAGAATGTAGCACCAGCAGGAAGAGTTGTCAGCACAAGACTTCACCCTAGGACAGTGGCTGGATGTGCTGAACCCAGCAAAACTGTGCATATCCAGAAAGTGATGCATGGAGTAAAAGATTAATATAGTCTCAGGACTTAATGTTATTAACACTGTTGAACTTGAGGCTGACTTGAAGATCTGTTACTTCTTTTCTTCTTGCATATTTCTCCCACTTGGAATGGGAAAGTCTATCCTATGCTTGTTCTGCAAATGTATTTCTGGGATGGATACCTGGCTTTGATTTCACAGGCTCACAGCCTGAGGAAATTTGCCTCAGGATGAATCATGTCTTGAGTTTCACCTACCTAGTCTAGAAAAGACTCTTAACTTTGGATTTTTGAGTTGATGTTTAGGGTTATTGGTGTAGGATATATTTGGTATGGGAGGATATGAATTTTTTGGGGGGGAAGCATTGGAACTGCATGCTTCAAATGTCTTCTCCAAAAATGTATTGACATTTAATTACCACTGTAACAATAGATGTGATAGATCATGTGGACTGTCCTCATGAATGAATCAATGCTGTTATTACAGAAGTGGGTTAGTTACTGCAGAAATGGGCCTCTAATAAAAGTATGCATTTATCCCATACTCTTCTTTCTTTCTCATACATTCTCTCAGCATGTGGTACATTTTGCTATATTAGGCTGCAGCAAGGAAGTTCTCGTCAGATGCGTCCCTGGTCTGGATCCTTGATGTTGGACTTCCTGCCCCTAGAACTGTAGACTAACTAAACAGTAAAATAATGCACTCAGTCTGTGGTGTTCTGTTATAGAAGTAGAAAATGGAGTAAGATATACCCTTATTACAGAAAAGAGATGAAACTAAGTCCTGCAAATGTATGAGTGTTCTTACTTGATACTTGCTTGGATTCTCATTGGTATACAGGAGGAAGCGGGTATTGATAATACTTGGAGCCCAGGGTAACATCTTCAAGGGTCTTATGATGGTTCCTCCCCATGGAGAAGCATCGCTGAAGCAGCCAAGTCTATTGTAGCAGATTTCACCTCCTGCAATCACCCAGAAGGGATTCAAGGACATTAGTTCATTACAGCATTAGAACTTTTTTTAAAAATGATTTTTAAAACTACATCGTTTGACAGATTTTCTTCCTGTAATTTCCTAAGCTTCCTCTTACACATTCACAAAATACCTTCAAAAGACAACACATCTGGTACACACAGGCTGATGCTCTTCACTTCAAGCTCAGGGAAGCATATCTTGCCTTGTATGGCTCCTTTCAGTGCCAGGCAGAGACTATTTAAGCTTTTCAACCCAGATGTCAACTTGGCCCATTAGTGTTCAGGAACAGAGTAGCCCTTCATTCCCAGGTTTGAGTGGTGGGATGAATGTGGAGGTTCTCAACTCAGAGCAGCCACTGTCTGGCTTTGTGATTTAGGTGGAGAGATTAAGCTGTCTCGAAGATGAAAGCTTCCTATCTCTCTCCATTGGTTGAGCAGAAGGTGTCTGACCTATGTTTGGGGACCACCCTGGACTCCTGCTAAAAGAAAGTACTCACAAATAATCAAAAGATCCACAACTGGACACTTTAGGCTGTCATGTTACTGTGTAACATGATAATTCAAAAGAAGGGTTCTGGGGAGGATAAAAAGCAGGGTAATGGTAGAAGTAAGAGTAGCTGCTGTCATGGGAGTTGCATTCTGCACCATCTTGGTGTGTGCCTAATGCAAGACCAGACAATTTACACATCTTACCTAAGCCTCGCGGCCAATTCCACGAGAATGGTGATATCTTTATCCCCATTTTACAGATAAGGTCCTGAAGCACAGGGGGGTTACAGATTTTGTTTAGCCTAACAGAGTTTTAGGTGATTAAAGCAAGATTCAAGCTTTCCCTTGACTTCAAGCTAGAGATGCTACTTCAGCTAATAAAAATACAAGTTAAAATTAAAATATTTATTAAAATACTTGAGAGGCTATTTACCACATTTTGCCACATTTTTGAGTTTGTCTGAATTATTTCTTGTTTATCTGAAATTCAAATTGAACCAGGCATTCTAGAGTTTATATGGTAACTTTACTCCAAGTCCTTGTGCAATTAATCCTGTATCTCCCCTGAGTCACCCCTCATTCTCCTTGTGACTTGAGTGTATGGTTACACCTTCTGGAAAGGACACCAGTGTATCTCTCCCAGGTCCTCATGAATGTTTTCTCTTACCTGCTACTGCTCCCAGCAGCAGGGAGAATGTCCAGAGCAGCAGCATCTACAGAAAGGTAGAAACGTCACTGAGTCTTATGAACTAAGGTGTTAGCAGACTAGTATAATCCAAGTTAATTTCAATTTCTGAAGGAAACGTTAATAAAGTAGCCTGTGAAATATGTCCCTGACTCACCGTCATTGATCTGTGAGGTTCTACAGACAACCGGACAATACCAAAATGTCCTTTTATAAGGGAGCCTTATCTTTTCAAGCAGTGTCATGGGAAAGTGGCATGAAAAGAGAGGAGGTTCCAAGTACATAGTTCTAATTTTAATCATGGGTAAACCCAAATTGATAGAAGACGTACTTTTCCACAGCAATCGTGAGAAGATCCAGAAGTGGTGGATCGAAAGTTCCTTATTTGTGTAATGCTAAGTGTCATTTCACTATGGTGAAGATTCCAGTCTAACCTTTTTTTTTTTTTTTTTGGTTCACACTTCTCTATATAGGCCTATTGGTGTGTATGAAGTAAAATACTTCACAAATTTGATAGTAGCTGCCTTGAAGATCAATATTTCAAGAGTGCTGTTCATATATTGCAGCTGTCTCATAGCATAGCTTATGCCTCCAACACAGTGAAATACAAATGGTCCTTCAAGAGAGTGTATTCATTTCAGAAAAACAGTTGATATTTTATAATGATAGGCCATAGCACTTACTTGTTTCTTAATAAAAACATGTAGGAAAGAATAAACAAACAAACATAAGGAATTGAGACATAGAGTTTCAATCAGTGACCCCACCACTGGATAAAACTATAAATAAGGGAAAAAGAGTTGAACCTAGAAAAGAAATGGTTTGAGAAAAGTGATTTGAAAGTAAAGCATCTGATGCAATACAACTGGGATACTTTTAGTTCATGTTAAATTGCTTAAATTATATTTTAGAAAGCAATGAGATAAAATTTTAGAGTATAGTCATTTAGCCTGATAGTGTCACAGGTTTAGATGGAATCATAGAAAATCACCATATTGTATATCAAAAATTATTTAATAATAATAATTCACTCTCCTGACAATATTTCTAAGTACAGAAAAAAACAACAAAAAATTTGTGCATAAATTAAGAAAGTTTACCAATAATTATGCCAGACACATAATTAGAGTGGAAGGTCCGCTTCCTTATAGTGGAGGGAATTCCATGGATGTGAGCCCTGGAAAATTCCCACCGACATCTTTTCTGTCTCATTCTTTGTTTCCCCCTCAGGGTATCTTGTTAAGTCCTCCTTAGCTTGGTTGCCTTGTTTTCTCTAACACTATCTCTTACTGCTTCCCTTCCTTGAGACGCCATCTCATTCCTTATGGATCACAAAGAGGGAATTAGAATTTCCTGGGACATTACCCATGGTAATGGTATATTGACTCTCTAATCCTATAAGGGAACCAATGTTCGTTCTGGGAGTATCATGAAGTAATTTATATTTTATGGGAACTACCAATCAATTAACATAATATTTTAAGCTAACATTTGAGATGGCACAAAATTTTACCCACTTCATAGAACTAGTGTCAGAACTTAACAACTCACCACTGAACAGAGTTTGGAGGCCTTTGGCAGTCACTCTGTAATTGCTATAGGTTCAAGTTTTAGAATATTTCAGAAAGATCCAATTCTCCAAGTCTATATAAATCAGGAAGAGAAGAGGATATAATCAGAAATCTGTCAAATCACCTCTGTGTGAATAAATTTTGCTAAATCCAATCTAGCTGAACTCTGTAGCTGAGTCATGAAAGTTCATTAAGGGTGATAGAGCCATGGCAGCCCCCCTCATTCACGAGTTCCATGGCATCAAAAGCCTAGAGGGGGTCCCCTATTGTAAAATAATTCCATGACTCTTGAATTCAGTAGGCTCACCTTTGACACTACATAACATAGACTCAACTTTGACATTTAGAAAAATAGCTATATTTGCAGAAGAGATAAATGTTCCTTACCCAACTCTGTGATTCTGGCAATCTGGCGATACTGCACTTCAGGTCAGGGAAAGAAAGGTGCTTGAACACCTGTGTGGTCAGATAACTGGCCCAGTAAACATACAGGGGGGGGTGTCTCATTTATTTAACCTTCAGACAGCCTGATCTGTCCTCCTTTTATCTTAGCTCAGCCACTGCCAGTGTCCATGGGAAGAAGGACATGTTTGCTTAAGAATTCTGAACTTCCCTGAGCAGATTTTATGATGATCTGGGAGCTGTTATTGCCTGGCACCTTCCAGAACAACCATCTTCCCACAAATGAGAGTCTAGCAGTCCCAGGAAGTAAAGCTATAGTCAACCCTCTGCTGTTGAGATAAGTTACAGCATCCATGATTTAGATTTCCATGCATTTACATCTTTGCTTCTACTCTCCCTGAAAAACTTTGGGAGGCTTAACTATTTTTCTGGTAAGGAAAGTGAAACTGAGAAAGTTTAAGCAGTGTTCAGATACCCGTGGATAGGAAGCAGCAGAGCTCAACACAAGAGGCACACATTCTTTCACTAGTCTCAGAAGACTTGTTTGTGCTAATACGCAAAGCCCTACTCTCCCAAGCTGTGTTAGACCAGAGTTGATCAAAATATAAGAAAAAAATGAGTACAGAACTATTTGTATTGGGTTGAAGGCACCTATGTAAGACTGGGCATTTGCCTTCCAAAACAAATGGACATACACACATTCTATAATCTCACTGTTTTTTAAATTGGTACATGTTAAAGTATACATTATTTTTACATTCACCATTGAGAATTTGTATCTGAACATGATATATCTTGATTCTTATTTTTCTCATTATCTTGTCTTCCCTTCTGCCCTTCTTCTACTCATATATATATAAGCTGGCCCTTTTACTTTCAAATATTTTCTTTCCCTTCTTTGCTTTCCCCTGCTTCCCCATGCCCCGTTTCCTTTCCCCTTTGAACATTTTCTTCCTTTTTCACAATATCTACTATACATCTTGGGTCTCATTGATACTTTTAGTTTCTCACACTAGAGAAATGATATGGTATTAATAGGTGTGTCCTATTTATTTCACGTATGAGTGTTGTCTCAAAGTGGATCCATTCAGTTATACATGTCTTCAATTTATCATTCTTTATGGCTGAATAATACTTTTTTATTTTTTTAAAATCACATCTTCTTTATCCAGTCTCCAACTGATGGGCATTTGGGTTGCTTCCAAGATTTAGTTATAAACTGTGCTGCTCTAAACATCAGTGTGCATATGTCAGTGTGGTATGATGAGTTTAATTCTTTCATGAGTATACCCAGGAGGCAACTAGCAGGGTCAAATGGTTTTTGACCACCCTATGATTTTGAGGAATCCTAATCCTAGGTTTTTTGAGGAGTCTCCACACTGATTTCCACAATGGTTGCACCAGTCTACATTCTCACCAACAGTGGAGAAGTGTTCCTTTCTCCTCACAGCCCCGCCAGCATTTATTGTTGTTTGATTTCTTGGTACCAGCCATTCTTTCTGGAGTGAGATGGAATTTCAGTGTTGTTTTCATTTGCATTTCTCGAATGACCAGTGATGTATTGAATATTTCTTCATATGTTTACTTCCTGCTTTTACTTCATCTGAAAAATGTCTGTTCATTTCAGATACCCATTTTTGAATTGAGTCTTAAATTTTGGAAAGTCTGATTTTTTAAAGTTGTTTACATATTTTAAGGAGTAGTCCTTTGACTGAGGAACAGCTGATAAATTTTTTTTTCCCACATTGCAGGTTGTCTTTTTGCTCTATTTGGTGGTTTCTCTTGTACAGAAGCTTTTTAATAAGATGAGATCTGAATTGTTGATTCTTTTTGCTAGTTCCTATGCTACTAATGTTTTGTTCATAAAGCCTTTCCTTATGCCAGTGTCTCCAAGAGTTCTACCTAACCTATCTGCCAGAAGGCCTAATGTTTATGTGTTAATAGATCTTGAATCCAGTTAAATTACATTTTAGTGCAAGGTGAAAGATATAGATGTAATCTTAATCTCTGGCAGGTTGAAACTCAGTGTTTCCAGCACCATTTATTAAAGAAGCTATTTTTTCACCAGTGAGAGTATTTGGTTCCTTTGTCAAGAGTAAGATGGCTTAGTGTGTCTGAAATTGTTTCTGCATCTTTTAATCTATTCTACTGGTCCTCCAGCTTGTTTCTTTGCTAGTACCATGCTGTTTTTATTACAATGGCTTTGTAGTATAATTTTAAATTTGGAATTGTGATACCTCCTGCCATGTCTCTGTTGCCAAGAATTGCTTTTGTTCTTCTGGGTCTCTTCTGGTTCCAAATGAATTTTTGGATTATATTCTCTAGTTCTGTGAAATATACTGTTGGGATTTCAATTGAGATTGAATTGAATCTGTATAGCTGTTTTGGAAGGATGGCCATTTTCACTATATTGGTTCCTACCCAGGAACAAGGGAGGTCTTTCCATTTTCTGACATCCTCTTCAATCTCTTCTTTCAGAGTGCTATAGCTTTCAAGGTAGAAGTCTTCTACTTCCTTTGTTAGATGGACTTGTAGGTATTTCATTTATTGGGGATGCTATTGTGAAAGTAATTGTTTCCCCAGTTTCTCCCACAGTGAGTCTGTTATTTATATAGAAGAACACTATTGATTTCTGAGTGTTGCCCTTTTATTCAGCTACCTTATTTAATCTAGCAATTAAGCCTAGCAGTCGTTATGCAGAGTGTTTGGGATCTTCTATAAAGAGTATCATGTCATCAGCAAATAGTGACAGTTTAACTTCTTTTCCTGTCTATACCTTTTATTTCTTTATCCTAATTGCTATAGCTAATGTTTCCAGAACTATATTAAACAGGAGTGGTGATAGTGAACATCCTTGTCTTGTTCCTGATTTTAGGGTGAAAGATTTCAGTTTTTGACCCTTTCATGTGGTGTTAGCTGTTGGTGTGTCATAGATGGCTTTTATCAGGTTGAGATAGAAACCATCTATTCCAATTTTTTCTAGGATTTTTTTTATCATGAATGTATGTTGGACTTTGTCGAATATTTTTTCTGTTTCTATTGAAATGATCATGTGTTTTTATCCTTGATTTTATTAATATAGTATATTACAGGGCCGGAGGGTTAGCTCAGTGGTTCCGGCACCTGCCTCGCAAGTGCAAGGACCTGAGTTCGATCCCCGGTAACCACATATAATGCTGGGCGTGGAGACATGCCCACCAACAATCAACACCACATACCACAATGCTGGACGTGGTGGCTCATGCCTGTAATCCCAGCACTCGGGAGGCAGAGACAGGAGGATTGCTGAGTTCACAGCGGCTTGCCTGGGCACCATAGTGAGCTCAGGGCCAGCCTGAACTACAAAGCGAGACCCTGTCTCCAAAAAGCAAAAAAAAAAAGTGTATTACATTTATTCATTTATGTATGTTGAACCATCCTTATATCCCTGGGATAAATCTAACTTGATGAGGGTGTACAATCTTGTTGATGATCCTTTGTATTCTGCCTGGCAGTATTTTATTGAGGATTTTTGCATCAATGTTTATTAGGGAGATTGGCCGTAGTTCTCTTTTTTGGCTGGATCTTACTCATGATGGTGACTGAGAGTACCACATATGCTCTAAGTAAGAGTGTTTTAAAGATGGGGAAATTGTTAAGCAATTTTATGGGAGCCCGTTGTTTTGCATTACACTTCTGCAGTAGGTCTCCATAGATTAGGCCAAAACAGAATGGAATCACCTGACCAAAGTGTCATGAAATCCAACCTAGTCAGTGTGTAAGGAAAGCCTCCCTGATTTAACATTACAAGGCAAATAACTTTGACATGATTAAAATTTCTCTGTTCTCCTTTTTCTGTTTATACCGCTAAATTCTCATTAAAAACTGCTCAATACAGCACTTGTTCCATTCCAAAGAAAGGAGGTGTCATTTGGTTCAAGAATTGCAAATAAAAGCCAACTATATCTTTAAACTAAAGATATATTTTTTGTTTTACACAGTGTAGGCAAAATATGTTAACTTTTTGCTCTAGCATTGAAGTCCACTTTTATATTTCTTCCAGTTATCTTTGGGAATTGTTTTATTTGAGTGTATGCATGTGGGTAAGCAAATCTGTACGTAAGTGGTAGCAGGATTTAGGAGGAAAAGACACACTTGTGCAGTCTTGAACTTGGACTGTCATAAAATAACAGAACTAAATTCTGGCATCACATATAAGAAAGGGTAAGGATGGAAGGAGAACCAGGACGGGGGAATAAAGCTGGCAGTAGAGTATAGCTACTGTAGCACCTGGAATTGAAGCAGGGGGAAAGCAACTACTTATAAAGAGAAAAGAATATCTCTAGAAATGAAGAAAAAAATCACAAACATGCTGAAAATCATGCAGAAACAGAAGACAACATGGAGAACAGAACAAAACATTCTGGAAGGTTAATCCTGGCTCCTCAGGAAGTGGAAGACCTCCACAAGCATAAGGTAACTTTGGAAAGAGCCAGGGCCAATGATAAACAACCAACCAGCCATGCTAGCCCAAAGAAAAACCTATGGTTATTGTAAGCTTCAAACAATGTTGGGTTTTACTCTGAAAGTGACTCTGACAGGGTCGTCAGACAGATACCAGTGAGGGAACAGGCAGAGTCCTGGGTCCTTACCTGCTACTCATTACAAACATGATTTGTGTTTTCTTCCAGGACAAAGAGTTAAATGTCATTTTGATTATGAACCATGATTCTTCACTTGGGCCTACAGATACCCCATGGGTAACTAAAAGTAGAACAGAACTTGACTTTTGTTTTATATCCTTTGGTACCACATATCTTGGGTCAATTCTTTTCTCAACTGTGCAGAGGGTTATATTGGTTATTTAGGGAGAGTCTTCTTAAGAGTTGGCCAGACAGGATTGATTAGCTTCCAATTTATAGGATCTCATCCCCCTTCAGGACCAAGATAAGAGGTATATAGGGATATTAAACTACATGTGGAAATCTCCAGCCATTGCCCTAAATTTATAATCACCTGGATTCCAGAAAAAGTGAGGCCCTACATGATTAAGACTATCATAATCAGAAACATAGTCACTTTCCTGGCAAGGAAACCATCTTTGAACCATAAAAATTCCAGGACCAAGACTGAAATAATGAACTTGGTTCATGAACTAACCTTGAAAGTTGACCTCCCACTTTGCAATGGGGACAGTCTGAATTGCTATTAGAGTGTACCTCTCCCAGTGACCTAAATTGGAACCCATGCTACTTCCCTCTAACTTTCCCAACTAAAGCTTTTCTTCACTATAAATTTGTGCTTTAGTTTAGATTTCCATTTTTACTAAAGAAAATACTCATCTTAACTGTTGACAACTCCTTCCACATGGCAGGCTAGCCTTAGACAAGTAATCCACTGTAGCATCCACCATATTTGGGAGTATTGTAATCAGGTATCACTTTGAGAAGGGGTTTATTGTTGAAGACTGAGCCATTCTAGGAATCAGAAGTCATAGAGCAACTACACTTCAGGGTCTCTGAGGTCTCCTTGCTGCAGTGACAAGGCGGAAGAAGCCACATGAGATAGTTATAGCAGTGGAGTCCCTAGTCAGAATCCTTCTGCAAAGTTTAAGCAGTGGGAAGTTCAGTATATGGAGGATACAAGGTTAGCAGCACTGTTCTCTCTGATGAGGATCTAGGTCCATTATGTATGTTTCTGAGAGGTCAATGTCTAAAAGGCCCAAAATTAGGTCCAGTGGATTGGTTGGCTTCCCTTGCTGCACAGAATTCAGTGGCCTATTTCTTTCCCTCATCCACCAGTGTGATCAGGGATATACTTCTCTTTGGATATTTGCCATGCTCCTGGATATACAGAGAGACCTCCAGAACAACAGGCACCTCATGACCCCACAGTCTACAAAGATATTTGGAATTAGCAATGGATTAGAAAGCACAGATGAACACCAAAAAAAAAAAAACACATTAAAAGTCTTTAGACTGAATAGAGCCTTAATCTAGACAAAATAACATGGATTGATGTCACCTAGTGGGGAAGTCAGGAAAGAACTCCACATTCATACTTTTAACAGGCCCCATTTGTAACTCACTAACTTTCCTTCATCTATGACAATTCCGGTACTACACATCCTGGAAAGAAACTACCCAGCACCTCAATGTGATGGGATATTTTAAGCTTATATCTATCGATTTATTTTTGGTTTTGAGTTGTGGTTCTGATTTATTGTTTTCATTTTCTTCTTTATTTTTTCTTGAAATAATTTCTTGCATCTTACCAAATAATAATGAAATGAAACTAGAAATCAACATCAAACCACAGAAACTATAGTAACATATGGAAATCAAACAACTCAGTTTTGAGTAACCAGATGGTCTTTGACGTAGTCAGAGAAGAAATTTACAAATTCCTAGAAATTAAAATGGAAACAAAACATACCAAAGTCCATGGGATACAACAAAGGCAATTCTAAAATGGAAGTTTATAGCTACAAGTGCCTACATAAAAAACAAATCAGGAAGTTCTCAAATAGATAACCCAATGCTGTGCCTCAATATCTAAGAAAAACAAGAACAAACCCAAACCAAAGCCAATATAAGGAAAGAAATATAAAGATCAGAACCAAAATTAATGACATAGAGGCCAAAAGAACAGTAAATAGGAAACAATAGATCAATATCCTTGATGAACATATATTTAAAAAATCTCAATGAAATATAATCCAAATTCAATGGCATGTGAAAAAGACCTTACACCATGATCAAATTAGTTTCACTGGTTCAAAGGATGGTTCAGTATGTACCAGGTTGCAATGATAGTTCAACATATACAAGCCAATATACATAATATACTACATAACATAATAATATCATACATAGCATACTTCATTTGGGAGGTCAGGTTGAGCTTTTGGTTCATGCAAGAGAAAGCATCCTTGATGAAGGCTGGCAGCCAATGATACAAGGCCTTTCTTCCCATTTTACAAGGACTAGTGTAGATAGCTTTTTATTTAATGTAGCAATTTTTGGGTATAGCCTAATTTTAAATATCTGGCTCTAATGAATTCATTCATTCTTTCCATTGTTGAGATGCCTAAAAACGTAGCCCCATTAATAAATCTGCAGATATTATATACACAGAAGTGAACCTGTAATACAACATGTAGAGATAAGTGTGGTGAAGTGAGAAATTTTAGATGCAGCAAGAGTGAACAAGGAGAGACTTTAATTTAGTCTAAAAGTTGTGAGTAATGTGGTGAATAATATAATAATTATATTATTATAATGGATAATAATGGATATAATGGATTATATATAAAGGATATATTATATATTAATTATATATGTATTATATAATGGATATATTATATCCATTATAATGGATTATAATGGATTATAATGGATAAAATAATGTCTATACAGAGAACTGAGAACCAACGTAAATCAAACAGATTGAAAAACATGGAAAATCATTCTAGAAAGAAAAAGTCCGTCTAAATGCCCAAAAGCATCTGAGTTTAAACCTGTCTTTGGGGACAAGTCTAGAATATGAAGTTCCAGAAGGAATGTACTGTCAAGGGAGGCCAGTGTCGGGGGTGAAAGTAGGATCAAGAGGGGCTGGAAAGACTCACACAGAGATGTGGATTCTGCCCTAGCCTCACAAGGGGCCCTTTGGTCTGTGCTTAAAAATACTGAAGAATGTCAAGGGGTTTTAAGGAATCCTACTGACTTCAGGGAGACAAGTTCAGAAACATCAGGTGTGTTTTATCCTTATTTCCTTTTGTGTCATCACTCTTGCCATGTCTGACAGGAGGAGTCAGAACTGAAAGATGATATGAAAGGTGGCAAAGATTGGTGCTTTCCTTCTGGGGTTACCAAATAAAGGGTGCCATTTGGACGTGGAATTGTCTTAAATGATCATAATATCAGTTGTATTCAAAGTGAACATGAGGACAGTGTTTTGTAAGCTGTATTCCCAGGCTCAAATACCACAATGTAGCAAAATTCCAGAACTGTGATCCTTCAGTTCAGTTGCAGATTTTAATAATGGACATTGATGACCAAAAAAAAAAAAAAAACCATAACGTATTGCTTCGTTTCTAGATTTTATTAGTGGTAAGAGTCAAGGCTTAGAACACATGTCACCAGTGTCCTAACATGGGTTGAGGGTAAGCAGGACATCCTCCCTCACAGTATCTTGACTACAGAAGTTGAATCTGTGAAGAGAGAACATCAATAGTTCACCAGTTCCTGGAACAGAGTTGTGATGTTTAGCCTGAGGAAAATTACTGCTTCCTCCTCTCTCTACTGCAGTCTGAGAGACGACATACACTGTGCCCAAGGCCAGACTCTGACTATAGGAGACCTCTAGTGTGGAGTGCTGAATCTTCTCTCTGCTTGTAATAGGGTTGTACAAACAGCGTAAAGAGAAACTGCTGATCACATCCTAAAGGATGGAAAGGGTTTAATTTCCATTGAATACTTTCAGACCACAGTTCACTGTGGAAAACTGAAATTGTGCAAAGTAAACTTTTAAAAGAAAACTCCTGTATCTAAGACCAGCATGGTTAAACTATCTATAGGATTGTGTTTTTCTATTCAAAATTGCCAAATTTGTCCCAAAGTCTTTTTATCATTTTATATCACCATCAGTAGTGTATGAGAGTTCAAGATTCTTGTTATCCTTGATACTGTCAATCTTTTAAATCTGAGCCATTTATATAGGTTTACAATAATACATTATGGCTTTAACTGGCATTTTCTTGTGGCTAATAGTGCATCCTTTTTTGTCATTTCATTTTATAAAAAATATTTGTATTTTTATATTTAAGTGCACATAAGGTAGCTAAGGCACAATTATTTGGATTTGACTTTTTAAAATCTTTTTACAGGTGGAAATCTTCAATTAATGTCATATTGTAAGTTTTCTCTTGTTAGCCGCTAGGTAATTCTGTATCTCTACAAATCTTATTAAGCTTTGTTCTGGAATATAGTTAAATTATTTGGAAAGAATTTGATCATTTCAAGTCTTGCTACATCTAGTGTAATCATTCCCACTGAGAAACAGAACCTTCTTAAATATTCTACTCAGTGTTTTTTGAATTACAGGATTTGCCAGTCTGTTAGAAATAAGCATTACTCTCAGCCCTGCCAGAGCACCAGACCCTATTCTCTCTCATCTATCTAAACTAGTATTTCTCTGGCCTTGGCTACCTTGCTGATCAGAACTGTGCTGATTATTCAAAAGTGCCTTTCAGAACTCTGTGATCCTCCTTTCACAATTCTCTACTCTTTGGAAGGCTGTGCTACAATTTGCCTTAGGTTCCCTAGTTCTTGACTTTGCCTCCTTAACTGAAAGATTATTGATTTCGGCCAAGACACCTGTCTCTTAGCTGTATGGATCATGGAAACTCTTTCAAGGTAGGAAGGCAAGATAATTTTAAGAATCCACATTGTTTTCTGTCTCTCGAGTGTCACTATCCTCTACTGCTGGAAGTTCAGTGTTCTGAAAATTGTCATTTCATATATTTATCTGGGTCTTTGTTTTATTTGGGAAGATAAACATGATGTCTCTGTTCAGTCTTTGCCAGAAACAAAAGCCCCCATAGGATTTTTATGTGGGCAAAGTATACTTGAGGGCTGAAGAACCAAGGCTGCTCTCTGCCTTGGAACTTGTCTGAATACTTATGCACTACTAAGCCAGCTAATATTGAATTACCATGGTTATAATCATTCCATATTGTTTTGTGAGCACCCTTTGGCCTCTACTTACTCCCCCCATGGTTAGAGCAAAGGGCAGATCTCCTGGACCTTTGCTTTCTCCTAGAAGATCTGTGACACAGAGCAGCCTACTTCTGTTCCTTGGTAGCTTAAACAAGCTCCTGATCATTTAAGTAGCAGTTTGGCAAACCCATGAAATTTGGAGATGATATACACACACCTACAAAAAACATACTTGCCCCTAGAAAGTCTTTCCATCTTAGGATCATGGTGCTGGATTTTCATTCTAATAATTTATATCAGATAACACAACACTTATCCACAAATCCATTAAAGTTCTGTATTTTCTTTTTAAGACACAGATATTAGGAAGCAACTGTGCCTCAGGTATTGGAGAATCACTGCAGGAAGCTTAACTTAAAGGAGAATCTTAGCGGGAATAGGGTTGTAAACACTGTTCTAACCTTCTGATCCTTTTGATTTTTATTACTTACACTCTTCCATCGTTTCTTGTCACTGTGATCCTGGACGCTCCTACTCTGGGTAGGGTTGGGTTGATCACATTGTTGTACCAGACAAATTTAACCTTTTGTAAGTCTCCAACATCCACATCAGAGTCAATCTCATTAGTATGACCATTTCCTGGACGGAGAGTGCCTCTGGGAAGTTGTAAAGAAGTTAATAAAAATGTACATGAATATATACAAAATAATCATACCTATAATATAAATATATATAGATATATGTATATATTTCTAAAACTAGCTTGCAATATCTCTACCTAAGATGATTAAAATAAAATTGATCATTCTAAGGTATTAAACACATTCACACATGTATGCTAACTCAGTATTAAGTTCTACCATCAATGAGTCATGGAACTTCAATCATCTTTATAATGGAACTAACATTTTTGAGCCATTATTCTTCCCATTTACTATATAATCATTGTTATATTTTACTAATTGTTTTGTGAAGAAAATGACATTTTTATTATAAATCAGATGTCAGGCATCAAAGTATTAATGGTTTTCTCAGAAAGAGTGAAGAAAAAAATTGAGAGCTAGAATTGTGAAATGCACTAGGGTGCATTTTTTTCTTTTTTATTATATATGATGGTACTCAGTTCTGATGTGGCAAAGAATAAACAAACTCTTAACAGTATACACGAGCAGTGTTCAAACATTTAAGAAGCTCAAAACTATTTTACTCACTTGTAAATTTCATACTGCTTAGAGTTTCCCCAATTTCCATACAAAGAAACCAGCACATGTCCTGTAACCTTTTGTCCTGACAGTGTGACTGCTATCTGATATCTCCAACCTGCACAGGACATAATATTGCAAAAAATCAGCTTGTAGAGAAGACACATTGAAAACTGATTAACTTCCGTCCCATTACCATGGAATTTTGGATACCTCATACCTCATACTGCTGTGATTCTATTAATGAAAAAGTCATAGCAGTTCCTTTATCTAAGTGTTAACAGGTACTGAAGAATGGAGTAAGTGGAAAATATTTCCAGGGTTAACAAAAAAATTTTTAAATCAGGAGACTAAGAAATATAGTTTGTTTGAAGTTTATCAACATAACTGTTTGTTCCTCAATGATTTAGGAACATTTTATCAAAAGGTACTGGAAAGCCAGGCGTGGTAGCTCATGCCTGTAATCCCAGCACTCAGGAAGCAGAGACAGGAGGATTGCTGAGTTCAAGGCTTGCCTGGGCTACATAGCGAGCTCAGGGTCAGCCTGGACTACAAAGTGAGACCCTCTCTCAAAAAAAAAAAAGGTACTGGAAAGATAGTAGAGTTTAGTATTTTGATCAGTTTATTTTATTTCTATTAATCACTAAACTTTAGAGTACTGTCATTGTCTGAATAGCTAAATATTTGTTTAAAATATTCCATAATTTGGACCAGAGATTTAGCTCAGTGGTTCCAGCACCTGCCTCGCAAGCACAAGGTCCTGGGCTCAATCCCTGGTGACCACATACAACAGCGCTGGGCATGGTGACTCATGCCCACCAGCAATCAATATCACATACCACAGTGCCAGGCGTGGTGGCTCACACCTGTAATCCCAGCACTCGGGAGGCAGAGACAGGAGGATTGCTGAGTTCGAGGCTTGCCTGGGCTACATAGTGAGCTCAGGGCCAGCCTGAACTACAAAGCGAGACCCTGTCTCAAAAAAAAAAAAAATTCCATAATTCAAATCTCCATTGTCCTTGGAAATATACCAATTTAGGAAGCCAAAAATAAATTCCTCTGGTACTAGTCAATAATAAACCTCAATTTTTTGCCATTAGGCTCTAGATAGGGACAATTGGGGATGGCATAAAGTCTGTATTTAGTTTTCACAATTTCTTAATCTCACTGACTCTGATCACAATAGTGTTTTTTTGTTGTTGTTGTTTTGGTTTTTTTTGAGACAGGGTCTCACTTTGTAGCTCAGGCTGGCCCTGAGCTCACTATGTAGCCCAGGCAAGCCTCGAACTCAGCAATCCTCCTGCCTCTGCCTCCTGAGAGCTGGGATTACAGGTGTGAGCCACCATGCCCAGCTGATCACAACAGTTTTATTCCTCTTTTACCCCTGTACCATTCCAGTATCATATAATTCTCATCACCTATGGTATGAAACTGGGAATCTGGCCCTAAAAAAGGAAAAAGCTGAGTGAATCTGAATCTAGAGAATGTTTAAATTGCCTATAATCAAACAAATAAACAAATTTCCCATGCCTGTGAAGTGGGCTAATGCCCTTGGGGGAAGGAGCACTTTTCCCCATGCAGAAAAGTATAAAAGTTTCAAGTTCCAAACTGATGTATCCTGTTTCTTTTGAGTGTCCACACACTGTTCTTGAGTCCTAAACATCAGTCTAGTAAACTCTTCTGCCTTTTTCTAGCATGTCTGAATTTTTTTTTCCACAGGAGTCATCACACTGATATAAAAAGTGTAGGTTAAATTCCTTTTCTCAGCTTCTAGAATCTCATACGCAGCCCTGTGACACAACTGCCTCTGTCATCTGTCTGTGGGATTACTTTTCCACTTGTACAAAAGCTAAGAATTCTGTTCAGTCAAACCTTTGACTGAATACAAAGACACTGGGGCAGAGGACGACTTCTGTATTCAGCAACAGAGTCAATTGTTAAGAAGTTACTTTTTTTAATCCTTAACAGTTCCAGATTCAGACTCCATTCTGCTACTCCAAGGAGCCATCATTACCCTAAGAATAGCATTGGGAGGGATTGTATAGCTCTGAATGGAGAAACAATTTCACATGTTATTAATGGGCATGATAAAAGACACAGCACTAGCCAGGTGTGGTGGCTCACACCTGTAATCCCAGCACTCGGGAGGCAGAGACAGGAGGATTGCTGAGTTTGAGGCTTGCCTGGGCACCATAGTGAGCTCAGGGCCAGCCTGAACTACAAAGCGAGACCCTGTCTCAAAAAAAAAAAAAAAAAGACAGCACTAAGAACACAAAGAACATAAAACAGAAACTTACGTGAAAAATTACTCACATCACCAGTGTTCAGGAAAAATTTTTGGAACATTCTACTTGTTCTCCCAGGAAACCTATCAGCATAGTGACCCATCTGCGGGCATCCTCCACTTCCACAGGGGAAGCACTGGTTCTAGTGAAAGTAAATAGTGCATGACTTCTCAGTGTTATTCCAATGCAAATAATCTAACACCAATGGTGTCCTAAAGCAAAACAGAACTTTAAAGGCAAAAGTTAGCAATGCATCTCATTATTCACAAGGATAAGACTCTATTAAAATCACACAATGATAGCATTTCCCCCACCCCGCCTCTTTAAATTGCCCCAATTGCTTGAGATCTTACTGTTGCTGGTTAGAATTTATTTTAGCAAGATTGCTTAAGAAAGAATAACTCATTTCTGATATGCAAAATAAGATCCATTAGGAGAACAATAGGCTTATGTGACACTTTTTTCTGTTTTTTTTAGCCTCCACTTAACATGTAAAGGACTAAAGAATTCAACCTTCTCATAGTTCTTCCAATATAGAGAAATCGCTCAGCCATTAAGGTCTACAACATATTTTCTATTTCTATGCCATGGGATTGGCTTAAAAGAGATGGAGAGGGAAGTACAGAGTTGAGCGACAAGCACCCCCCTCTGGAGGGGAAGTTTGCTCCACAGTAAAGGTGTGTGGTGGAATCCTGAATCAGTGGACCAGAGATGGACATGACAGAGTCTTGGATTTGCTATCATTTTAGCTAAAGGGAGGCTGAGCCAGCCTTGAAGAAACAGTCAAAGCTCTCTAAGGGCACTGCCCACATTGGAAGTCAAACCCAAGCTTTCATTTCTAGATGCTCCTACTGCATCCACCAATAAGGTAAATACTGTTATGACCCAGAGTCCAAAGGAACCAAGAAATCTACACCAATTGACTCCCAAGTCACTCCCTATGGGGGATTCATACTGACCAGACTATCATCAGGATTACCTGATCCAGTACTAGCTTGGAAAGATGCCAAGGAAGAGTCCAAAGAAGTTCGTAAGACTGAGACATTTTTCTTATAGAAGTGTTGACTATTACCCAGAAGAACTGTTTATATTATTGAATCAGACTGTTTAACTGTATGAACTTAAAGCTTTTTTACTGATTTTTAATAGGAAGAAAAAATACCAAAGTTATACCAAAAAGAAAAAAAAAAGGGAAGGAGGAAGTTTCAGTTCTTAGTAAATAATCAACCTGTCAATAAAATATTACTTTTCCCTCACCTCTAATAGCTAGCATTTTTTGAATATAGATTAATGCATTTTTTCTTGGGCTAAACAATTAACATGAATCATTTCGTTAAGTTTTCTTATCAAATTCTTTGGGGGCTATCATTATTATTGACATTCGTAGATGAAACTATCTCAAAGAACTGAATTATTTTGTCAAATTCATTCAGTTATTTAATGCTCAAACCAGGATTCAAGTCCTCTCTCTTTGTAACTAAAGTATATCTCCTTGGCTGTAATCACTTCACCTAGCTAGCATACTGCTTACTTAAATTTTTCCTTATTAAATGGCATACAATACAAATTTGATTTTGAAGAAAATATTGCTAAAAAGTTAACTTTATAAAAAGGAACAGAGAACTTATATGTTACATTAAAGGTCATACAGAAGTAAGAATTCAACCTAAATATCAAAAGGATATCACCCACGGTGAAAATTCCAGGAAATATTGGTGATTATGAGATTACACAGAAATATCCAAATGTCTGTAATTCTATAGCTCAAAAGGTCAACATTTAAAGAAGAGAGCATCATTTAGAAATGGCTCACAGATTGCCATGAACGAGTTTTTCATTTGTCTATTTAGGATTATTTCCAAAATGATTTGAACATTTACTTGATACATAGAAAAGTGATTTAGAGAACAAGTCAGACAGAGGCACTTCTGTTTATAAGCCCAATCTTCTAAAATCCTCTAATGCTACTAAAGTCTCCTAATTACTACTGAAATATAGGTCTATGGTTGAGTATAATAAGTATGAAACTATAAGCATTCACTGAATAAAACATATAGTATTCCACATTAGTCATAAGGAGTGACGGCCATAAAATTCAAATGGCTTGGCTGGGGATAGAGCTCAGTGGTACCGTGTGTGTTTAGCATGCACAAAGCACTGTGTTTGATTCCCAGCACTAAAAAAAATTTTAAATTAAAAAATAAATAAATAAAATTAAAATGAAAACTTGATCCAACTTACTGAAGAAAAAGAACTGTAAGAGGCACAAGAGAATCCAGCAAAGCCAGTAGGGTTGAAAATGCTATCAGTGTAATATTTGTAGCTTCTTAAGTGATTACAGGCTGCAAAGTCCCGAGTTCCTGTGAAATTGGGCAAGATTACACATCAACAATAGATTTTATTTTTTCAAATTGATGTCATATGAGAATACAGTTATTGAATAGATTTCTCTAATTCAAGGGACCTCCTGGAGGTTACAGCACAAAATCATTTATGAAGTATATTTATGATTTGTGATATAATCATAAATTATGTACTATTTACATTCATAATTGACAATGTTATTTGTTGAATGAAAAGGAAAAATGACTTAAGAAGGAAAAGACTGGCCCATGCAAATTCAAGTGCAACTTGATTCCTGGAATTAGGTCCTTCAAAAGTTAACTGCAAATGTGACCTATCTCTCAGTTTCTTCATGATACTTGTCTCAAAGGGAACCTATATCTCCGAGTTGTACTTAAAAGTCCTTTGTAATATACAATGTGAGACCTGCATAATTCCAAAATAATTAGCAAGTTTAGCAAGTAAAATACAAATTTTTCTCAATGAAAATCTCTTGGTACACATAAGAGGCTTACCTTCCCAGATTCCATCTATATCAACAATCTGAGAGAGAATATTCTTTTGACATCCAGGCATTTCTAGTCCTCCATTTGGATAGAAATCCAGGTGACCCACAGTTTGGCTCATTCCAAATCCTAAAGAAATTTAAAAATAAGGGTACATTTATTTTATGGTATAGCCTCAAGAGACTCTACAACACTCTAAGAGAACAAATTGTGGCACTCACCTAAGTTGGGGACTATTGGGGCACCATCTGTGTGAATTACATCCACAAACTGGGCATCACTGGGATCTAATCGGACTTCTTCAGGGGTACCCTGAAAGTAAGGTTCAGCTGGATCCAGCCCTATAGCAAACAGGACATGTCATTCATTATGTCAACATTCACACATACTAATCTTTCATTGTTAGTTATAGACCTGAGTGTGAGTAGAACATTGGCTGTAATCATGAGTTAATGATGGAAAGACATGACTAAGTTCTTCCTTAACTTACTGTTTTCTCAAGAAAAAGTGCTTCTAGGTTCCTTTTTACTTGGAATTGAATATTTCCCAAACCACAGAATTTGCCTCTACTTAACGATGTTCAGGTTTTGGAAGAAACCTGGTCACTAATAGCAGTTGCCAGAAAAGAGGAAGTCCTGGGAGATACTGGACTTAGTCATTCAGGCCAACACAAGTTGCCACTAGACTATAATCTAGGAGAGCAAGGATTTTGGATTTCCTAGTCTCTCAGTCCATAGCCTGGCATGGTCTACTTCCTGACTAAGTAGGCTGTGATAATCATTTATAAACCACAGGAAGGAATACTCTAGAACAACTTCTGTTCAGTAAACTAGTGTATAGATATTCCAGATGCCCCATCAATTCAAAATACTTTGAAAAGAGGGTCACATTTGGAAGATGGAAGAGGAAAGTAAACTTTCCCTGAATGAATCATGTCTCAGATCTACATAGCAACTTATTTCTCATAAGATTATAAAGTTGTTTTAGGACTTAGATATTCAATATGTGTCCCTACTGATATAATTGCAACATTATATTTTAAACCTAATGAATAGTACCCAGAACTGGTAACCCAGCACAGTTTGGTCATCTGTCCTATTTCCCACAGTCAAGGTTTGGTCTTATTAGTAGTCATTGTTACTAAAGCAGGATACAATTAGTTATAAATGTTTGAAGTCTGAGTTATATGTATTCTATCATTTATGAAGTCTATGAGTGAAATTATCTTGTGAATATCTGAACAATGGGGAAATTATTATAAAAAATGTTTCTGGGTGGTTTTAATTCACATTTACTTACATGTCATGTATTTAAATGTTAAATATCATGCAGAAGTTCAAAGAATGGTTGAAATTTTAAAAGTTCCCCAGGCCACAGAACATTGTACTTTGATCATGAGGCCAGTTTAGAAAGTATGGCAAAGTACAAGGAAAGGCTATGCCAAAATCCCTTCTATTTTTCCTTTTGGACACAAAAGAGGGTAACCTGACTTTAATCTGGAAATTTTGTAGGGGAGTCATGGTTATCTTACTGTTTTTTTTAAAGGCTGTATTACAGTTGAGCAATGAGTAGTAAAAATCTGACTCTTGACTTTGCACTAGGTGACTTAATTACTTGGCATCTTAAAGAATGAGCTTTGCTCCCTTGTCTCTGTATATTAAAGCCCTCTTTTAGTAGATAAAGGTATAGATTTTCTTCTGACCCTTGTGAGCACTAACCCTAATTAGTCTACTTATATTTGTTAGCTCTACTCAGAAGGATTTTTTTTTAACAATGAAAGAAAGAAGGAACCCTATTGCACAAAACATCATTCAATCTTCAAACAACATTTGGATGTCCTCAGAGAACCAATAAAACCACCGTGATGTAATGGGAGCATTCCTGAAATAACAACCCTATACTCTTTTCTTTGCATTAAAATCAAATATAAAGGCCCCTGCTTTTCTCCTGACTGATGTATTCCTCTCTTGGAATTCACCCACTGCTCTCTTGCAGCAGAGCAATACTCTTAAACTTTTCTATACTCCTTGACTGTTGGTAAATTCCTTTCATCACGTGTGGCCCCAGCCTCTCACAGGCGGTACCTCACAATTAAGTTTTTGCTGTTGTGACCAACCTGTGATCCGTCCAATGGCCCCATTGGTCCTCCTTCCAGCCTCCCCAGCAGCATGGGAACCCAGGCTGTGGCCAATGACATGGACCATGGAAGGTGAGTATCCAAATTCAGACTGTTGGAAAGAAAATCTGTTCAAAATATACTCAAGAATTGTAGAATTCCTACTAGGCATGAAAGGGGCTCCTCCATGGGCCAGAGATTTAGCTCAGTGGTTCCGGCACCTGCCTTGCAAGCTCAAGGCCCTGAGTTCGATCCTGGTAACCACATACAATGCTGGGCGTGGAGACTCACGCCCACCAGCAATCAATACCACACATCTCAGTGCCGGGTGTGGTGGCTCACGCCTGTAATCCCAGCACTCGGGAGGCAGAGGCAGGAGGATTGCTGGGTCTGAGGCTTGCCTGGACTACATAGTGAGCTCAGAGCCAGCCTGAGCTACAAAGCGAGACCCTGTCTCAAAAAGGGGGGGGCTCCTCCATACTTTGATTTTTAGGAAGACAATAGATTTTCATATGGCTTTTTCATATGGCTATTGTGATAATGAAAAATGGAAATTATTTTTACCTTAAAACTAGTAGACACTGTGCTCTATTTTGTTGCATTACTATAGAGCAAGAATCTTTGAGGGATATGAGGAATTGTTACCCAGAATGATAAATAAATATTTACATTATAAAATCATAGACACCCATTACTTAATCATATTCAAGTTTAGCTCTTTTAATCCATCAGTTACCCAATCATGTTAACTTTTTATCATTGTGTTTCTCTTTAAAAAATATAAATTAAAACAAAAATTAGGTAAATCTTGGAAGTTGACATCTTGGTAATAATCAGAAATATAAAAACTGATAAAATCTGGTACCTATATCATTTACCTAGTTGCTTGCTTAAGTTCATTTCATTACAAACAAAAATTAGTTTATTGAATTAAATAGGTAATTTATGAACACAAAACCTAGATATTTTCCTTAACCTAAAGGTAAAGTCATATCTCAGCAGAAATTTTTCTATCAATTATCATGCCTACAATTTTTATTTTGGAAAGAGAAACCAGATGGTAATACATATGAGTTTATGTAATCTGATGCTGTTACCTTAAGAATATTAACAAAATAGGCCACTTCTGCCCCTACAACCCGGATGTTCTGTGAAGCCTGAGTGTATAAAGCTCGGGAGCCACCTTTCCAGTCCACACAAATACAGTTCACACTTTCCACCTGAATCATGGCCTGATGGAAGAAACAACAGAGAGATAAATAGTTCAGGATCATTATTACATACTAATTAATACATATGAAGACTAGAATATACTCCCTCTTTGACCTGTGAACTGTCATGTCACTACTCACTCCAGAGCTATGAGCAAACCACTAGCCTATAGTGAATATGGAGTCGATCATAAGTGTAACACTGGCTCCAACCAGAGACAGAGCCATCATGGGAACTGGATTCTCAGGATTTCTATTGCAACAGATGCATAAACATTTGATTTGGAGAGGAATGCATAAGATGTGGTATAATGAGTTATCTCATTACAGCACCATATATGCCCAGGACTACCATGTGCAGTACTGGAATGCATCTGAGGACACTGCCTGTTTGTTTCACTGTTGTGTCCTCCATGTCCAGAACAATATCTGGCACACAGTAGGTGCACAGTAGATATTTGCTAGATGATGAAAGACTATGATCAAATCCCTGACATTAGTAAGCACACTGAAGGCAAAGGAATGAGCTTTCCATTGTGAGGAAAGAAAAAAAAAACTGTAAAAGTTTTTGGATGTATATTTTTTTTTGTTGAGACTGGGCCTTGCTTTGTAGTTCAGACTGGCCTTGAGCTCATTATGTAGCCCAGGTAAACCTCAAACTCAGCAATCCTCCTGTTTCTACCTCCGAGTGCTGAGATTACAGGCATGAGCCACCACGCCTGGCATTATGGTATGTGGTATTGATTGCTGGTGGGTGTGAGTAACCACACCTGGTATTGTTGTATGTGGCTACCAGGGATTGAACCAGGGACCTTGCACTTGCTAGGCAGGCACTGGAACCACTGAGCTAAATCTCCAGCCCAGATATGTATGTTTTACTGTACATTCCAGAAGTTCTCACATGAATACATAGTCTACCAAGTCTCTACTGGAGAGTCTGAGTACTGGGAATTAATTATAGGTTCAAGAAGGAAAGTTCTGGCAGGAATTGTCTGTCTGAATATGTGTTTATGTACTTTCCCACTTTTTTCCCCCACAAGCATTTGAGGCTAATGAAACAAACTTAGAAATCAGCTCCAACATTCTGTTTACAGAAACAAAAATTCAAAGAATGGAAATAACTGCTCTAAGTATGACAAAGTAAATTTAGTTTTGTTACTTTTAGACAGCAATAATATCTATATTCCCTCTGAGCTAGTAATCAGATCTTTTTGTTGGTACTGGGGATTAAACTCATGATCTTGAGCTTGCGAAGCATCAGATCTTTTTCATTCATTGTGCAGAAATCTAATAACTTCCACCAAATCATTATCAGACATAAATATTTTAGAAGACAAGCCATAGTTTTGGTGATCCTTCTGAAGCTTATAAAGTGAATGAATGTGCTTAGCTGTCTTTGGGGCCAGGCTACCACACTGTGGAGCTGACTCGGTTCTTCCTTTGGCACGAGTCAAACACAGGCCAGAAGTGAAAGGTTTTAGGAAGGCACTGGTGTATTTTTCTTGAAGCCTCTGGGAAAATGACTAGCTTTGTGCTGCATCAGCCACAGGAATTTGATGAAAACATGAATAAATGCATGAATAAATGAATCAGTAATAGTGTTCCTCAAGCTCTTCCAGTTACTAGGAAATTGTATTCTACTTGATTTTCCATCTTTTAAATCTTTGTTATCCCTGGGAACAGAGCCAAAAGCAAATTAAGGAAAACAGGATCATTGCTGCAGAAACAGAAGCTAGATATAAAGTCATTATAGTTTTCCTAAACACTGTCATCAGAGGAGGTCAGAAAAAAAGTGAAAATCAAAGAAAAGGAATTAATTTGAGCAAGTGAAATCTCTTTGCCTTTCAAATGGAAAGTAAAAAGTAATGAACAAACAAGGGTCATAAGTAGCTGGGAGACATCAATATGACACCTACTGTTGTGAAAGTTTTGAAACACCTCTATATTAGTTATTAAATACCCATTGCTTTGAGTCACCACATGCCTGGCCATCTGGTTGCTCCGACTTCCCAGGTTCCCTCCACCTACCACTACTTTCTAGACCTTTCCTAGGAACACCAGTCTCTGCAGGGTCAGAGGATCTGGCAATATGGTGGTGTCCAGTATTTGTCCTCCTTGGCTGTTAATTTTCATTCCCAAGAGAACTATCAGTAAAAGATTACCAGGGCTTACCTTGCACATATTAGCCAGCCAATTTTCTTCTCCTTTGTCTATGAATCCATGGATAATAAAGTGAGTTTTTCTATCTGTTCTGAAGTTAGAGCTCTTGATACTTGATGAATCAGCAGTAACTTTCTGTTTTGGATTGAAAAGCACTTCTGGTCAAGATTCTTAGGTCATCTTGTATATACTAGACCCATTATAGGTATATGGAGATGATAGGTGAAGCTTACTGGGATTTGGGAATTTTGTCAATAAAGATTCTAATACAGCCAAGTTATTCATACTCACCCATAAGTTTCTACTTTCTAGTGGTTAAAAAAATTTTGTGGTTCTTCAGCTTGAAATAATGTCTGCTATAATATTTGAATTAATATCTTGTCCCCACACAACAGAAGTATCAGTATATCTCTGTATCTTCATATCTCTGTAGCTCTCTGTCTCTATCCTTATGTTATCTATCTGTCTGTCTCTTTATCTATCTCTTTATCTGTCTATCTGTCCATCCTTATGATATATATCTATAGATGTTCCTTCAGTTATAATGAAGTTGAGTTCCAATGAACTCATCAGAAGCTGGTAGTATTGTTAACTTGGAAATGCACTGAAAACACCTAAACTATCAAACATAGTTTAGCAACACAACACACTACAGAGTATTAGTTGTTTATACTGGTGATTAAAGGCTGGCTGGAAATTTCTGTTTGCTGCTACTGCCTAATTGAAAGTATCATTCAGCATATCACTAGCCCAGAAAGAATCAAGACACAAAATTCAGAAGGTGGTTTCTACTGAATATATATATCACTTTCCCACATCATAAGGACAAAAACTTATTAAGTCAAGCTACCTTAAATGGGGACCATAGTGTCTACATATATGTCTGTATGCATATATATATATATGTGTGTGTATATATATATATATATACGCACAATTTAATTCATATATATGCAACTTCATCTGCAGTTTCCTGAGACAATAAAAAGAACATTCTGATTATACAATTATATATATATAAATGTCATATATAGTATCATATATAATATATACAATCATATTAATTTATATAAATAATCTCTATATATTATATATTAATATAATATTTTCATATATTTTCCTGTTTTATATTTTATATAGTATATGTAGGAAAATAATCAAATGAAGTTAATGGACCTGATTTTAGGGTTTTTAAAAATAAAACCAGAAACTTTGCTTTTGTTTAATAAAGTGAGTTTATGGGTACATTTTCGGAATACATTTTGATCACATTCCTCATTGAGAATTTGTACTTGTACATGACATATCTTTTTTTAACTTGAATTCTTTATTGGTACAATTTATATACATCTCACAATCTATATAACATTGGGGAATTTGTACCAGTATATGACACAAGTTAATTCTCATTTTTACCCATATCCCTACCCACCCACACCTCCCCACCCCCTTTATACATACTCTTTTATTTTCTTTCTGAATCATGTTTATTCCTTCCCCTCATTACATTCCCACATGAAATTTCCTATGGAAATTTCCCATTCTATAAAAAACTGACATAATTTCTAGAGCTCATTTGCATCTACAGGTGTTCATATCAAGAAAAGATCCGGTATTTGCCTATCTGCGATCTATTTATTTCACTTATTAGTATGTCCTCCAGGTGTCTCCATTTGCACATAAATGAATCAATCTTGTCATTCTTTATGGCAGAATAATACTCCATTTTATTAAAAAACCACATCTTCTTTATGCAGTCTCTAGTTGATGGGCATTTGGGTTGTTTCCAAGATTGAGCTATCACAAACTGAGCTGCTATGAACAAGGGTGTATGTACATCTGTCTTTCCAATATGAGTTTTTAAATTCTTATATTCCTAGCAGGGGGATAGCAGGGTCAAATGGGACCCCTAGTCCTACTTTTCTGAGAAATCTCCACACAGATTTCCACAATGGTTGCACAAGTCTGCAATCCCACCAACAGTGAGGAAGGGTTCCTTTCTTCCCACAGCCTGGCCAGAATTTATTGTTGGTTGATTTTGAGATAGCGGCCATTCTTTATGGAGTGAGATGAAATCTCTGTTGTTTTCATTTGCATCTCTCGAATGACCAGTGATGTTGAACATTTCTTCATATGCTTCTTGGCTGCTTTGACTTCTGCCTCTGAGAAGTGTCTGTTCATTTCCGATGCCCATTTCTGAATTGGGCCTTTAAACCTGGGGAGGTTGATCTGTTTGAATTCTTTATATATTGTAGATAATACCCTTTGTCTGATAAACAGCTAGTAAAGATTTTTTTCCCATGTTGTTGTTTGTCTTTTAGCAGAGCCAGTGACTTCTTTTGCTGTGCAGAAGCTTTTCAGTAGGATGAGATCCCATTTGTTGAATCTTTTGCTAGTTCTTGTGCTATAGAGGTTTTATTCATAAAGTCTCTGCCTAAGCCAATGTCTCCAAGAGTTTTACCTAACCTGTTTTCCAGCAGGCTTATTGTTTCTGTTTTAATGTTTAAGTCTCATATCCATTGTGAGTTTAGTTTTGTGCATGGTGAAAGAGATAGGTCTAGCTTTAGCTTTTGGCAGGTTAAAGCCCAGTTTTACATGATATATCTTTTTTTTTTTTTTTGCTTTTGAGACAGGGTCTCACTTTGTAGTTCAGGCTGGCCCTGAGCTCACTATGGTGCCCAGGCAAGCCGCCGCGAACTCAGCAATCCTCTTTTCTCTGCCTCCCAAGTGCTGGGATTACAGGCATGAGCCACCACGTCTGGCATTGTGGTATGCGGTGTTGATTGCTGGTGGTCATGTCTCCAAGCCCAGCATTGTATGTGGTTACCGGAGATCGAACTCAGGACCTTGTGCTTGCGAGGCAGGCGCCAGAGCCACTGAGCTAACCCTCTGGCCCTACATGATATATCTTGATTCTTATTTCTTCTCATTTCCCTGCCCTCTCTTCAACCCCACCCCTGATATACATAAGCTTTGTTTTTGTGTTTTCCTTTTTACCATCAAATTTCTTCTTTCCTTTCTTTGCTTCTCCTGCACCCACTCAATCCTCTTTTCCTTTGGACATTTTCTTCCTATTTCACAATACCTATCATACATTCTGGAGCTCATTTACACCTTTAGTATCTCACACTAGAGAAACAATATAGTATTTACACATGTGTCCTACTTTTCATTTATGAGTATAGCCTCAATGTGCATCCATTGAGCTATAAATGTCCCTAATTTATCATTCTTTGTGGCTAAGTAATTCTCCATTTTGTTAAAAAAAAAAAAAACAAACATGAGACAAAGTCTCACTATGTAGTTCAAACTGGCTTTGAACTCAAGACCATCCTCCTGCCTCAGCATCTCAAGTGCCGAGGTTACAGGTGTGTGTCACCACAGTTTAATGGACCTTTTATAAACAAGCTGTACAAAGTAATACTTAAGCTGACTGTATATACAAAACCCACTGAGTTGTTCTTCAGAAGATGTGACTACTCAGTATACTAATGACATAAAGCAGATAGAAGTAAGTGCTAAAGACAATGAGTATTCTTACTTGATAGTTGCTTGGGTTTTCATTAGTGTAGAGGAGGAAGTGGGTGTTGATGGATGAAGGGCTCCAGGGCAAGACTTTCAGGGGTCTTTCCACAATTCCTGCCCATGGTTTATCATCAGTGAAGCAGCCAAGTCTATCATAGCAGACTTCACTTCCTGCAATCATCCAAGCATGTTTCATGGATATTAGTTTAACTAGAAACCTCTTTGTATGGGCTCACATAAAACAGGAATTAAATTATATTTTGTGGCATATTTTCTTCTATGTTCCCAAATTACTCCTACTGACATTCACAAAACAGCTTCAAAAAGATAACATTCCTGGTACACACAGGCTATGGCTCCTCACTCCCAGTCTGGGGATCAGTTCATGCTCAGTCCTGGACAGGGACTCTTTCAGCTTCTCAAACCAGATGTCGTGTTTGGTCTAGTGGTGCCCAGAAGTGGAGTGGTCATGTGTCCAAGGCCTGGGGGATGATGGTGTGTGTGTGTGTGTGTGTGTGTGTGTGTGTGAGTGTGTAGTACTCAACTCCCCACAGCCACTATTCAGCTTTGGACTTTGATGGTGAGATTTGGTTTCAAGCAAGGACCAAATTTCCCTGTTTCCTTCTTGGCTGAAAAGGGGATGTCTCACCTACATTTAAGGGCTGTCGTGGATTGTGGTGGTGGAGAAGTTACTCTTAAATAAGCACACATACAAACAAATAACAATCAGGTACAACTGTAGGCTGGCATGTTACTACACACAGGGATAATTGAATATGGAGGATAAGCTCCAGTTTAAATGCAGGAGTAAGAATAGTAGCTGCCATGGGGGCTCCATTCCTCAACACTTTACTGTGTGCTGAAGGCTGGACTGGATGATTTATGCATGTAAACTTCATGGCCATGTCATGATAGGGTGATGCCATTATTCCTACTTCACAGACAAAGATCCTAAAGCACAGAGGTGTGAAGGATTTTGCTCAGACTGACAAAGTTTTAGGTGATTAAAGTAAGTCTCAAATTCCCCTCTTGACTTTCTTAGCTCAGAAAACACAAATGCAAGATAAATATGAACTTTGGAAAAAGTAATTTTTCCATATAAAAATTGTCACATATTTACCTATTTTAATTATTTCTTGCTTATCTAAAATTCAGCTGGCAATTGTAGATTTTATGTGGTCACTCCACTCCAAGCCCTGGGCTCTTACTCCTGCATGTCCTTTACCTCACTCAGTCTCTTCTGGCTTGAGTCTGGCGTTACAGCCTCCTGGAAAGGACTAAGAAGTGAGACCCCTCATCCCAGAGGAATCTTTCCTTACCTGCTACTACTCCCAGCCACAGCGCGAGTGTCCACAGTAGCGGCATCTACAGAAAGGTACAAATGTGACAGTTTGGTCAACAACAGCTTTGAAAGATTGGCATAATCCAAACGCATGTAGTTCTCTGCAGGGAAATGGATGGATCCTAACAAATTAGCCTGGAAAACTTGTTGCTAACTCACCATGGAGGGTCTGCCAGTTTCCATAGACAACCAGACAATACCGAAAGTTTCTTTTATAGGTGAGCCTTACCTTTTAGGAGACTGCCACAGAAAAGTAGCATGAAATTGAGGGGAAAACAAGCTCCAAGGACATAGTTCTAATTTTAATCACAGATAAGCCCAGATTGATAGAGTAGGTAAAGTTTCCCAGAGTGCTTGTGGGAAGATGAGAAAGTGGTAGATAAGGAAAGTTCTCTTCCAATCTATTTATGTAATGCTGAGAGTCGCTGTAATTTCACTGTAGTGAAAGGTCTAGTCAGCCTCTTAATCCACACTTCTCTCTGCAGGACTCAGGGCCCGTGAGAAATCAGATTGTCCCAAGATTTGATAGTAGCCATCTTGAAAATACAACACTGACTATTCACCAGCTTAGGTAGCTTTTCTATCACTTGGCCTTTCCCTTGAATCACTTTGAAATACAAACAATCCTTCAAAAGAGTGCATTCCTTGTGGAAAGGAAGTTGATGTTTTATGTTGATAGTCCATGGAACTTATTTTTCAACAATAACATGGTGGAAAGAACACACAATGAGAAAAGGGGAATTCAGGGCACTGTTCAAATGATGGAAGTGGAGTCAGTGATTTCACCATGAGGTGAAATGAATTCGAGAGAAAAATAAACTTCAATATGGAAAAAATGGCCTGGGAAAAATGTTCTGTAAGATAAATTTTGACAGAAAACAACTCTGGGATGCTTTCTACTTTGTGGCAGATTGCTTAAATTGTACTCTAAAATGGCTGCAATGGGATATGACAATTTTAGGAACTAGAAATATTTAGCCTGGCAGTGTAACAAATTTGTATTGAATTATATGAAACTGCTATATTTGCAGGTCAAAATGGTCTAACAATAATTTAGTCCACTTACAAAATGATAGACAATGAAAAAATCAACAAAATCTTTGTTAACAAAGAAAGCTCAAGAGAATTCAGCAACTATTACAACAGACATAATTAAGATGGAAGGCAGAAGGAAATAATTTCTTCCCTAAGAACCCTGGAAAATTCCCACCCAAAATCCTTCCTGTCTCAGCTTTGTTCCCTCCTCAGGTATCTTCTCTAGTCCTCCTTACGTTCATCCTCCTGGTCCCACAAGATCCCTCACTTGAGTCCCATGGCATTCCTTGTAAAGTAAGAGAGAGCGGAATTCTGGTCCTCTAGTCACAGCGGAGTGTCCAGCCCAATGACTGATGTTTAGCAGACCCTCAGCAAGTCCCAGTGAAATGCAGGAGAGAAGGAATGAATATGAAAAACATTTATTTTGCAAGGTCACTGCACTAACAACTGCCTAGGCAATTTCACAATAAAGTGCTTATCAGCCTCTTTGTTGTTTATCAAAGTTGTTTATCAACTAAACAATCCTCTCCAAACAAACAAAACCCCCCGAATCTTCTAAGAAAGGAAATCATGCCTCTCTATCATATTTACCCATAGTAATGTTACATTGATCTGACAGTGATATGCTATGGAAGCCAATGTTAATTTTGCATATATCACAAGGTAGTTTACACTTTGGGAAAATTACTAGGTCACACTATTTGTTCAGTGGCGCTTTATATGATTCACAATTTAACCCATGTAAAGGGTGACTTCTTTAAAAGAGAAGTTAAAAACTTAGAACCCAATTCATCAGATTCTGAAATAGAGACTAGAGTCTACGGAGAATTAGTTTGTAAACTGAAATAGGTTAGAACTGAAAAATGTCTCAGGAAGATTCAATTTTCCAAATCTACAAGAGTTAGGAAGGGAGCAGGACACAGTCACCAGCTTAGCATGTCATGTTTAATAAATGACTTGCCCTAATCCCAGTCCTATCGAACTTTGTAACTGAATCAACCATATGGTTTTATTCACATTACTTACAGGTTCTTTGTGTGTGTGTGGGGGGGAGTGTTGTGTAGAGCCTGTGGCAGAGACTGCCATCTCCTTACAGAGAATGACTTTGCACTGTGTTCTCTTACTCCCCCAACGCTGGCAAGGAGATGTGACAATATCAATACAGATGTTTTCCTAAAAACTACATGTAGTTCTCCATGCTTCCATTTCTGTGTCTGGAGGTAAACAAGGACAGCGACCTTAGAGGCACAAGTTGAAATTGGCAGAAGCCTGAGACAAATCCCTCATGGGGAAGCCATTCAACAATCATAACCATTCATTTTGAATTTAAGATGAGTAAGAAATTCTTATTATTTACACTGAGATATAAAGTTATATATGGTACCATCACATTATCACATAAGGATTTCTTTACTATCTACTTTTTCTCTCATTCTTGAACATTCTCAAACTCATTCTCTCAGTCTTGAACTTTTCAGATACCAAACATCCAACTCCGGACTGTAATTTCACCATGATATTTATGCATACCAGTAACACTGACAGATTCCATGCCCCCCCCCCAGCAACTGTTTTTTAAAATCCCTTTTCCTGTCACTTCCCTACTTTCTCAATTCTTCACTCATAGTAGACTTTTAATTAAATGGCATACTTCGATTCAATCCCTTTGTTTAAAAAGTTACCTAGGGCCATATAAAACCCCAAGTTCTAATAGAAATCCACCCTATACTGCCTGGTCACCCAGGTGCAATTGCTGTGAAGTTGCAGTAGTTGGATGTCCTAGATACACGGAAGACCCTCCAAGACCAACAAGGACTGGAGCTGCCTCCCAAACCCTGCCTCCTCCCAGCCCCTGTTGCTGGCTCCTCCCTTCTCGGATTGCAAGTTTGAGGGTTGGCTGTATGAAGGACAACAGCACCATGGCAGGCTCACCTCAGGTGTTCCATGGCTTTGAAAGTTCAGGTGGGTAAATAACTCCGCTGCTCCTGTATTGAACAAACCATAGCATAACACTGACTCAACTTTGACCCAGAAACCTTCAGTACTTAAAAAGAGACATGCTAGACTTTCTAGTGAGTAGCTATATTTGCAGAAGAAATATTTACTTCTAGTCTGATTCAGGTGACCTTGTGATATTAAACTTTAGATAAAAGAGGGACAAGGCCCTGCAACACCTGTGGGTCAGATAAGCAACATGTTAGACAAATGTGAGGTCTTATTTACTTAACCTTCGGAGAGCCTTTCCCGTCCACAGCGCCTGCAGGATGTTCATGAGAAGGAGGACATGTTTGCCTTGGAATACTAAGCTTGCCTGAGCAGAAAAAAAGGATCAGGAGCTTGTCACTGCTTGGCACCCTCCAGAGCAACCATCTTCCCATAAGTAAGAAAGTTTACAGACCCAATCTTAGAAGGTAAAACTAGAGCCAGCCGCCTGCCATCATGCATGGTTTAATTGGTGGAACAAGACAACACGCATATCTATAATGTTACTGGTGTTATACACTAATCATTTAAGTTCCCATACCTTTATATTTTTGCATCTAATTTCCCTGCTCTCCATTGCAAGATTGCACTATTTTCAACATAGGCAGTAAAATTCAGAGGTGAGCAACATGTCCAGGGACACATGTCTGGTAAGAAGCAGAGTCGGTTTAGAGGCACACATTTTTTCACTTGTCTCAGATGACTTGGGTGAAGATACAGAAGGATGGGTTCTCCCAGGCTGGGTTAGACTAGAGTGGATCAAAATCACATCCAGATGAGTACAGAAGTGTGAGTGTGGGGGTGTAGACACCTATTTAAAACTGGGTGTGATCTTCAGTCAGCCAAAGAAGACAAAGACTCATGAAGCAAAGGAGACTAAAATTATATTTCAGAGGCTAAATTAGTTGGGACTGGAGGAACAGAGTAGTAGACACTCCGAAAAGATCCTATAATAAAGGCTAATCCTCAACCTGTCACAACAAAGCACAAAAAGAAAATTCAAAACACAAGCTGCTCCTTTCTGTAACAAAATTAGGCTTCTACAACTGTCTTTCATAGAAATAACGATGTGCTCAGTAATGTAAAAATATTAGTTCTCAGCATCCAATCACAAATTAACAAATACAGAAAGAACTCATTGGCCAACAAGAGGAAGACCAGAGTAATGGAGACAATAATGCAAAGACTGTGATAAATATGCCCAAGATTTAAAGCAGCACATGAATACATTGAAAAGGTCAATAGAAAAGTCAGAAAGAAAAGATCAAAATCCTGAAGACATGGTAGTGAAACTGTTCAAAGTGAAGTACAGAGAGGGAAAAAAAGCTGAAAAATTGAATAGATCTTCGTGTTCTGTAGGATGGTAGCAAAAACTTAATGCATATATGATAGAAGTCTCAGTGAAATAATTCATTAAATGGCTAATTTGATATACAGCTGAGTTCTTTGTCTCCTAGGAGGAAAGAATAAATTTGGGGACAAAACCAGATGTTTACAGGAATGTTTATCAGAAATAAGAAAAAAAGTCCTTGGCAGATACTCACCAAGAAGGGAAAGAGAGAAGCTCAGTCAAGGGTCTTTATTCCTGGTCTTATATGCATAAGCGGAGTGCAAGAAGGGACTGGGATTTTTTTAAAGTTCCAAAAGAAAACTGATGATCTTGCATGTTATGGCTCGTGTTTGGATGTCACCCCCAAACCGCCTACTTTTTCAGAGGTGGTTAAATCTAGAGGGTGAGACTGACTCACGGTGAGGCTAAGCCCTACGATTAAGGGCATGAGTACTTTCCACCCAAGGAATCCAAATAGGAGAAAAGGAACAGGAGGACAGTGTGAAGCGTTGCTTGGATGCATTTGCTCTGTTTCGGCTTCTGCAAACTGCTATTCCTCTGAAGACCCAGTCTATCGTGCTGCCCGGCCTTGGAGCCAAATTATGAACTGAGAGCTCGGTAAGTCAAATAAACCCCTTCTCCCACCACGTTGGGTGCCAGGAAATGACTAGCACGTTGCATATCTGTACTAGAAGGGGGTCCTCAGCTAAGGTCTAACTTAGCCTCTTGTGAATAAGGGACTTCTTTCTAGAGGGACGGGTCCTTATCTCTACTCTCACTGCAATCATTTAGCCTTTGTTTTTTATCTCGTGTTTTTTCTTAAGCTTCTCTAACTGCCTATTTGTAATAACTAAACTAAACTACTAGAGTGGGGCAAATATTTAGTAAAATATGTGAAGAGAAAATGGTTGAAAAATGTCCAAAATAAAAGAATCCATGTATCGATCCTCAACAAACCCAGACAGTGTAAATTCAGTGAGAACCACACAAAGACACATCATGGTAAAATTGCTGAAATCCAACAACAAAGGAAAATAAATCTTGAAGGCAGAAAGAGTGGGTGGGGGAGATATATCCCACGCAAGTAAAACAAGAATGATTCAAAATTTCTCAATGGAAACAGGCAAGGCAGAATGTTAGAGATAGCCGCGTCAGGAAGAAGTTTCACTGACAGTGGGACAGGGCTAGGCCCTTGACAGAGGCAGGATGAAAGGAAGAGGCACCAGCGGCGGAGATGCGCTGTTGGAGACAGACTAAGATGATGAGACCTGCATACTTCTTCAAAGGACAAAAGCTGGGCCTCATGAAGTCTATACAGACGTTAGTCACCCCGGTGAGTGCGCAGACACCTCCGGACCCAACATTTCCTAGAAGTCTTTGTTCTTTCCATCCACACTTGGTATGTGACTTGCTTCCTAATTGGACCACTCTTACCTAAGTGACTACTGTAACCTTATTGGTTGATCATGTCTGCGGCTCACATTGCACCCATGTGGTTTTATTCCATAAAACTCCCCTAACAGTGGGGTTCCCAGATATCCACGCAGGACCTCTCCTTCTTCTCAGGAACTTCCCCATCGATAAATATCTTCCTGCTCTTAACTTGCATTGTTTCTAGAATTGATTCTTTGATTTTTAGAGAACATGAGCTTGGAGTATGAGACACCTAACAGGTTGGGAGATATATTTAATCTCTTATCTCTAGCATTATTTCCTGTATTATTATTGGAGGTTCCACTGAGATTAATAATGAACAGGAGGCAAGAGTTTGCTTTTATTTTTGGTAGCTGAATTATAGTTAGTAACCAAAATTGTCATTTTTGTCACTCCTTGTGCCCTTTGTAAATTGCTTTATGCCTTGAATTATTACACACTGTCTTTTGTTAGAATGATTGTGGTGTTTCTTTAAAGAGATATTTCACTTTTGCAAACAAGGTCTTGTATTTCTGTTCTTTACTGATTGCTTAATTGAATTTAGACAATGCTAAGGAAAAGTAATATTAGCATGCCATCTAGTGGACCTTACCAGTAATTGTAAATAAATTTTTAAAGTGTAAAAATACGTCTTTTAAACAAATTTAGTTTACATTTAAGAAATATACAAACCTATTAATGAGAGGGGACCCCATCTGCCAGTTAATAAAGGCAATAGGCCAACACCCATTCTTAAGACTTGGAGAATCGCTTTTACTGAGCAGTCTGGCCCAATCCTTCTCTATACTCTAATGAAAATGTTGAGCATGCTCTGCCTCAGTTTCCCTTTTGGTCTGATCTTCCACTGACAAGGAGGCAGACTTCGCTATCGAGAGTCCCCATTCTCACCTTTCCGGGCTGAGAGTGACAACTCAGGGGCAAGCTATCTCAATAACTCGCCACGAGCACAAGAAGGCAAGACCTCCTCTCCATCTTTCCTGCCATGTTGGTATCTCCTTTACAGGGGTGGGTAAGGTGAGAGAATAAAGGGTCTCTAAAGCACCCCAATCTCTTCCACCTAGGGACCTTTAGCTTAATTCCTTAGAAAACAAGTGTTTGGACGCCAAAAACAGGGAAGTCATTTTTTAATTGAATTCTTTATTGGTACAATTTATATACATCTCACAATCACATATAACATTGGGGAATTTTACCAGTATATGACACAAGTTAATTCTCATTTTTACCCATATCCCTACCCACCCACACCTCCCCACCCCCTCTATACATACTCTTTTATTTTCTTTCTGAATCTTATTTATTCCTTCCCCCATTATATTCCCACACCAAATTTCCTATGGAAGTTTCCCACTCTATAAAAACTGTCATACTCTCTAGAGCTCATTTACATCTACAGGTGTTCGTATCAAAGAAAAGATCCGGTATTTGCCTATCTATGATCTGTTTATTTCACTTATTAGTATATCCTCCAGGTGTCTCCATTTGCACATAAATGAATTGATCTTGTCATTCTTTATGGCAGAATAATACTCCATTTTATTAAAAAACCACATCTTCTTTATGCAGTCTCTAGTTGATGGGCATTTGGGTTGTTTCCAAGACTGAGCTATCACAAACTGAGCTGCTATGAACAAGGGTGTACATCTGTCTTTCCAATATGAGTTTTTAAATTCTTATATTCCTAGCAGGGGGATAGCAGGGTCAAATGGGACCCCTAGTCCTACTTTTCTGAGAAATCTCCACACAGATTTCCACAATGGTTGCACAAGTCTGCAATCCCACCAACAGTGAAGAAGGGTTCCTTTCTCCCCACAGCCTCGCCAGCATTTATTGTTGGTTGATTTTGTGATAGAGGCCATTCTTTGTGGAGTGAGATGAAATCTCAATGTTGTTTTCATTTGCAACTCTCGAATGACCAGTGATGTTGAACATTTCTTCATATGCTTCTTGGCTGCCTTGACTTCTGCCTCTGAGAAGTGTCTGTTCATTTCAGATGCCCATTTTTGAAATGGGTCTTTAAACTTGGGGAGGCTGATCTGTTTGAGTTCTTTATATATTGTAGATAATAGCCCTTTGTCTGATAAACAGCTAGTAAAGATTTTTTCCCATGTTGTTGGTTGTCCCATGTTGAAGTGCCAGTGGTTTCTTTTGCTGTGCAGAAGCTTTTCAGTAGGATGAGACCCCATTTGTTGATTTTTTTTTCTGCTAGTTCTTGTGCTATAGAGGTTTTATTCATAAAGTCTCTGCCTAAGCCAATGTCTCCAAGAGTTTTACCTAACAGGGAAGTCATTTTGGAGGAGGAATTCACACCCCGTCTCTGGGTCCGATGCCTTTGAGATTTTGCCCATCAGGAGAGTCCAGGATAGTGATGTCCCCCTTACTGCTTGGCATAGTAACTTCCTCAGGAGACTGAGCCTTTTTTTTTAGATCCTTTTATTTTTCAAAGGACTTTTAAAATTTTAAACTACCAAACAGACTCCATACATTCTGTCATAAATAAAACAAACAATAAAGGCAGGACTCTACATAAGCAAACTGAGAACAACTGTTTTTCACAAAATGTGATAAAATTCTTTACAATCATAAGCCATCCAATTTTTAAAATAAAACTGTGGAAAACTCACAAATTTCAAGTGGCATACACATACACCCTTGAAGAGGGGACACACCCCTACCTGACTTCTGGGTGAGACCCAAAGGAGCTATTTCTGTAAACATAGCATTTATCTGACCAAAACACCTTCAGATTGATGAAGAATCCCTAACTTTTTTTTTAATTGAATTCTTTATTGGTACAATTTATATACATCTCAAAATCACATATAACATTGGGAAATTTGTACCAGTATATGCCACAAGTTAATTCTCATTTTTACCCATATCCCTACCCACTCCCCCCTCCTCCCCCCTTATACATGCTCTTTTATTTTCTTTCTGTATCATATTTATTCCTTCCCCTC
>PVIC010009737.1:0-44888 GCA_004025085.1 Thryonomys swinderianus
TCCTCCTCCTCCTCCTCCCCCTCTTCTTCTTCTTTTCTTCTTCTTCATCTTCTTCTTTTTTTTTTGAGACAGGGTCTCTCTTTGTAGTTCAGCTCATTATGTAGCCCAGGCTAGCCTCAAACTCAGCAATCCTCCAGCCTCTGTCTTCCGAGTGCTGGGATTGCAGGCGTGAGCCACCACGCCTGGCATCTCCTCTTTTAAATTGTGGATATTAGCAACTTTCTCTCAGTGACTGAAAAGTAATTAATACTTAGCACAGTCTCTGTTTTTTTTAATTTGAATCTTTATTGGTACATTATATATATATAGCGTGATCACAATATGTTTGAACCAAATGATGGTTGCTGACACAAGATTTGAGAGAGAGAGAGAGAGAGAGAGAGAGAGAGAGAGAGAGAGAGAGAGAGAGGTAACAAACTGCATCATCATCCTCCCTTTGACCTCTTCAGCTAAAATCCAGCGAGCACACATGGCTAGTCAATAATTTTGTACAATTATATCTTTAATGTGATTACTTCATAGTGAGGGAGGGACTTCAGAACTGGAATTAGGTCCTATGGGCTTCTTCCTTGGCTCTCTTTCTAGCACTGTCTCTTTCTCTCAAAAGACTTCCTTAATTCAAAAACATGCTTTTCATTTTAATTTTGCATTTAAAAACCTTTTATTTTCATAGACGCTTGCCTTCCTAATATAACACTTCAGTTTTTTCCTTTTTCCTGAAATCCTGCAAATCATAGGATTAACTTGTTGAATTAGAAATGCTTCACTTCCTTAGCGATTTGCAAGGTGCCTGCCTTGATTATATTTAGTAAACAAAATGAATAAATTGGCATTTCAGTGGTGTTCTTGAATTTAATTCATTTTGGAGCTTGAAAAGCAAATCGCTATTTTGGGGTAAATTGTATTTTCCATAGCCGCAGATGAGGAATGATGGTCAGTAGGTGTAATGTGACAGAAGAGCAAAAGCTATCAAAAGAAGCCTTGCTGAGACAGAATTCAGCTCTAACTAATGATTGAAATCACAGGTTATTCTTCTAACAAAAAGTCTAACCAATTATCCCTTTTATCAGAGAAATAAAATGTGCTTTAATTGGGAAGAAAGTCCACTAAGCTGAAATTTTACTTGGTTGATTATAATCAGTTCTTAATGGAAATAACACATAATTTGAATTTCCAGATATCATAATAGGCTTCCCGTGTGTTTTCAACTTATTTATTGGAGGAACTCATCTCAGTCCACAGGGAACAAACCACAACACAATGTTTGCTCTTCAAATGCATTTAGGTACCGATTCATGTTTGGAGGCAGGTGAAGCTTGGTAGACAAGCAGAGTGTGGCTTCTGGAATTAGACAAACTGACTTGTCTTTCAAAACAGCCCCATGCTAGCTGAATCTTGGATAAAGTAGCTCAGCTGCTTTTGTATCGTCTATATCAATTTGTTATAGATAGGAGTAAATGTACTAAATAAAAATGTCTTAAAGCACTGCCTGGCCCGTGACAAGCAATCAATAACTAATGTCTAATTTTACTCCACATTTCAAATTCTATATTTTTAAAACTACAGACAACTGTAATTGCAAGGCCCTAAAGAGCTTGTTTCCTTAAGTTGCAAATTTTAGAGTATAATTTACTTCAATCATAATTCTTACATTAAGGTCAAGGTTTTCCATCTGACAAAGTTTCCTGTATTTGAAATGCTTATAAATAGATTTGGGATTTTGAATATTTTCTGATTTTGGGATGAGATTTGTTGGTGACAGAACAAAATTCTAATTATATTTTTCATATACATCTTATATCAGTCTTTTACCTATAGTGTTTTGAAGCCAATTTTATAGAAGTTTTTTTAATGTACTTGTTATTTTGACTGTGACATGGAACACGAGTTGAGATGTTGAATTTTCCATTTGTGTATCATTTTGGCACTCAAAGTTTTGTATTTTGCATTATTTTGGATTTCAAGTATTTGCTTTATCGTTGTTCAACTTTATATGAGGTATTTAATCACTACATCTCATAGAACACTGCTCTCACAGCCTGTTTTGTGTAAACACAGTGACATAAATTAATTTATGTATTGATTATGTCTCATTTTATTCCACAATAACAGTTGAATAGTTTCAACAGCCTGTCTCTCAAGGGCTAAAATAGGAATCAGATGATGGTTTAGACAAGGTTTGTACAAACCTGTTGTGGCATTAATTAGACATAGACTTGAGAGATAAGCGAATTCCAAAACCAGTTTTTTCTACAAAGACCTTCTGCATATTTAATGCTAAAAAACCCCACGAAAGTGTGTTGGACAGTCTGTGAAAAGAATATTACCCAAAAGTTTATATGTATATCTATTAAAGCCTTGCTGAGTATAAGCATGCTGTGATATTCACTATCATAAGCTGATGATTCAACTTGAGAATACTTCCTCTGGCATGTATCTGCAGTCAACCCATATTGCCACTCCATCTCAAACAACCACAGTCCCTTTGATCTTATAACTTGGCTTTTTGGGGAAATTTCCTAAGTTGAACCATTCAGTATACAACCTTTAGGATCTGGTTCCTTTCTTTTAGGACTTTGTTTATAAGATCCATTCATATTAAAATATTTAATTCATTTTGATTTCTAACTAGTTTCCCATCACACAGATATGCTGTGTTTTATCCATTTATCAGTAGTGGACATTTAGATTGATTCTAAATTTTGTATTTTATGAACAATGCTATTGCTCTGAACATTAATTGATAGTTTACAATCTCTATCTACACACACGAACTTGTATAGATTCTAGGGATTATATCATCTGTAAAGTTTTTACATAGATTTTCAAGAAATTATTGAACAGTTCTCCACACTGGCTGTGTTATCCAGTATCCCATGAGTGAGGTATGAAGATTCTGGTTTTCTACACAGTTCTCAACATTCCTTATTATTGTTCTATTTTTACAGTATTAGTGGATAAAAACTTGTACATCATGCTACTCCAGTTTAATTTGCTTCTTAACATCAACTAAAGATGTTTTACATGTTTATTAACTGTTATGGCTTGTGTTCAGATGTCCCTGTAAACCTCATGGAAAAGAGGTAAGGCTATTTTGGAGATGTCTGAATCAGAGTGTGTGAATGATTCATGGTGGGTTGGGTCAAGAGTACTAGGATTAAGGGCATCAGTGCTATTCATCCTAAGTGCTCTGAACACAACAAAAGACCAGAAAGATGTTCTTAAGGTATCTTGCTGTTTTTATTGTTTTCAACTGCCATGGACTGTTGCCACCCTGCCTTGGACTGAAACCGATTATGGAATGAAACCTCTATGAACTGAACCTCTATGAAAAGATGAAAAAGCTTTTCCCCCTTTCACTTGGTTGTTGGGTATTTTATCTCAATAATGAGAGAAGAGTAACTAACATTACCATTCATATGTTGTCTTTGGTAAAATTTTCTTCAAATAATTTAATTATCTTTAAATTAGTTTATTTCTTCTTTTGTAACCAAGGAATTATTACAATTCTAGAAATCCTAGATGCAATTATTTCATAAAATACTTAGCTATATTAATAATAATTTTCTGTATTAGAGTTATTGTGAAGTAGTAATAATGTCTGAATGTGATTTTCATAGTGCTGTGCAGGCAGTAGTATAGTACAGACTTTGGAATCAGATATCCCCAGGTGCATATTTTATCCTTTTGGTTACCAGGCATGTAGACACTGACTATGGTGAGTCGCAGAGTTTAATTTCCTTCTTTCTAGTAGGATTTGAAACACCAACTTCATGTGAGAAATGAGTGAACAAGTTTATTTCTGCAACGCACTTAAAAGTTAGTAAACAAAACCAGCGCTTGTCTTCTAAAACTGATATTCATATTGGAAGAGAAAGATGTTTGAAACTAGGAGTATCCTACTAAGGGGGTTGACATTTTACAATATTTTCTGGTCACAGCCAATAGGCAGCAAGAATAAATTTAACCCAGCTGGAGTTGGGTGGTCAGGAAGCACTTCTAGAAGAGTTGACTTCAAGAGGTGTGAAATATTGTGTAGCAGCAAGACAGGAGGAGGAGGAATAAAAGGAGATAGAATGTTGCATATTCTTTCTTTACATCTTGTGTTTGATTATCACATAAATTTTATAAGATCTATAAGGGAATTTTTCTAGAGAATATTTCTTTTTGACTCCTAAAGAAGTGCTATTTATGTGGAGCCCATCTAGGCAAATAAGTGCTGAATCAATGAGGACTAGTCACTTACATTAAGATTTCTGAATGATGTAATAATAAAATTCAGGATAAATTCTAAAGGATTTATAGTCACTAGAAGGGCTAGAATATAATAATGTATTAAAAGAACCCAAAGAACCAATTCCCACTCTTCCCTATTTCATTGCAATCATAAAGAGCTTTAAAAGTGATTGTGGTTTTTTTGAAATTAGCAAAAATAAAAAATAAAAAAGCAGTAATCATTTTTCTCTGGTTGAAGGCTGGCACATTCTGGATCACTTATTAATTATTTCAGCCACATAAGAATTCTAGGTATCATTAGTGAGGTCTTTAAATAGTCCAGCTGTGCATACGTTTTTTGTTATATTGATAAGCACACCTAGCTTGGATACTCTGGATTTGGGGGGCAACTCCTTTGTCTGTGAAAGCAATGTTCCTTGCTCTGTACTTTGTAAGAAACATGACTCTGCAATGGCTTTCATTGAGTTTAATGTCAAGAAGAACTGATATTACATGAAAAATTAAAAAAAAGATGGGCAGAAGTTAAAGCCCCTGAGAGGTCGAGAAAGTAATGTAGTAAAAGATTATAGAAAAGATCACCCTGGGTATAGAATGTTTACACTATTTTTCTCCAAGTTGTGATCTCACAGAAAATCCCAAAACAAATCATATCCTGATCTGTCTTACTGTCCCTTGGGAAAATCTGAGTGTAATATATAAAAATAAACTCACCCTTGAAATGTGTAAGATGTTCAAGGGTGATTTATCATCAATCATTAACGAATACAAAGAAACCCTCACTTCTGTGAGTAATACTTTTTGATAATATAAGGTGTCAAATGTGCAATGAAATATAAGCTCCAAATCAGTTTCCCTCATGAGCTCCTCGCTCTTTTAACATTCAATTACACTACACCTGAGCACAGCCAGTGCTATCCAACTGAGGCAAGTTTTTAATAAGTCAAGATTGGTAACATCGGGTGGGAATGGGATTGGGATAGAGGTGAGAATCATGAATTAAACAAAGAAAAAAATTAGTAACGGGTTAGTAAGAATATAGTCTTTTTACTTATTTCCAAAGATCAAATGACCTAGGTAAGTTGTATAACTTCAATAAGGGTATATGGAAAGAACATTTAGAGTCAAGTGCTCAGGCCATGATAGAAAATGTATTTGTAGGGAACAGTCTATTTGAACCATAAAGGATGACTAGGGTCACGAGATAGATCAGAGTGCTACATAATAGGAGACTGCCTAGACTGGGGAAGCAGTTTCCCCTGCCTGAAATCAAGCATGGTTCCGCTCCGCCCTCACTGTCACTCTACTGTGGCAATTATCTCGTATTCATTTTTATTACTATTTACATGCTGTTTATGACATTTTGATACATGTGATGACAAGACTCTTGTCCATCTTCATTTTATTTTCACCTGTTAAATAATGAGTAGGTGCAGGGCATGCAGCACAGATGACTCTTAAATTCTGAACACCCCTTAATCATGTGAATGTGGAATTTCTACTTTTGTTCTACAAAAGGTAATGTTTTCTGTTCAGTCTGTTACTGAAAGGTAAGTGAAATGCATTGCCCTACTTCTGTTAGTTGGAGGAGAAATGGGTCTTGAGTCATCGCCTACATGATACAGTACACGCGAAGAGTGAGAGCTTGGGCAGGGGCTGGACCAGGGAAGTTTCCAGGTCAAAGAAAGAACTCTTACTTGCCGGGAAACTGTCTAAGTTTTCAGATGTGTTTTTTTTTTTTTAACTAAATTCCAGGGCCGGAGATTCAGCTCAGTGGTTCCAGCACCTGCCTCGCAAGTGCACGGTCCTGAGTAACCCAGTAACCCAGTTGATCCCAGTAACCACATACAATGCTGGGTGTGGGGACTCATGCCCACCAGCAATCAATACCATATAACACAGTGCCGGGCGTGGTGGCTCACGCCTGTAATCCCAGCACTCGGGAGGCAGAGACAGGAGGATTGCTGAGTTCGAGGCTTGCCTAGTGAGCTCAGGGCCAGGCTGAACTACAAAGCGAGACCCTGTCTCAAAAAAACAAAACAAAACAAAAACACCCTCAATTCCATCAGGGTTAATCCTCTGGACCCTTTTATTTTACATTTTCATCGTCTAATGTATTTGTTCATACTTTACAAATCTCAAGGAAAAGTCTTCCAAAAGAAGAGTCTATCCTGTCTGCAAACGGTTTCAGAAAAATACCAAGAAGAGAGTTTGGGTTTCTTTCAGGATTGTGTGTTGCTGACAATGATCAGGAAGATACCAGAGAGACAGGAGAGAGATTCTCAGTCCATTAAAAATGATAAATGGCAAATGTACTCCATGTTAGATGCTTACTACATGAATACATATAGCTAACATTTAGTAAGTGACACATCTTATAAAAATATATTTTCATAGATAACCAATAGATTCTAAGGTATGATACTACTCTCTGTAGTAGCTGATGCTTGGGAATCTGTCATATAAGTCACAGTGGATATGGGTTGAAACTATAACCTGGATTATTGTAACATCTATTTTCTCTATATCAATACATTTCTCTGTGGAACTCTAACATAGGAATTTTGCAGTTGCTTTATCTTCAGATTATATCATGACCCTGTGTATGTCTCTTCAATCTCATAAATAAAAGCCTAGCCTGAGCCCCTGACAAAACTGAATGGACTGCTGAAATGCCTTTCTAAATACTTTGTATGCTTCTACTTTTGTCCTCTATTTCCTCCTCAGTACTCAGAGTGATTTTAAGAAGTACCTCTGCTAGCTGGAGGTGTAGCTCAGCAGTGGCATAGCTTAGTAGGTGTCAGGCCTTATGTTTGATCTCTGCAGCACCAGGAAGCAAAGAGTATATCTACCCATTATGTCAGTGTTTAAAATGAATGTTTTCTCATACAATAGGAACATAGTTTGAAACTCATCTCTGCATATAATCAGTTTACTGCCTGACCTCTTCCCTCTCTCTGCACTTTCATTCTTTCCTCTTTGTCCCCGCATCACCGGCCTCATCCTGTCCTTCAGGAATCCACTTTCCTCCCAGCTTAGTATCTGACACTCTTCTAACTTCTCTGAAGTGTTCGTTTTGCAGAAAGTTGTACAGCAACATTGTTTGCATTTGTAATGTATCGTACCCAAACCCCAACATCCAGTTCTCCAAATTAGAATAAAAACTCCAAGAATTCAACATTTATAACTGCCCTTCTCATATCCTTATCTCTAGAGCTTAACAGACAGGTTAGGCTTGATAATTACCAAGGATGATATAAGTAGAAAGTAGGAAAGCTGACAGATCAAAACTCCTATACTAATAGAATGTTAAAATAATTAAGGCATGATCTCTGTAGAGACTCATTTCTTTTAAGGTATTTACCCAGAGGAGATATCCACCATTGTCATGAACATCCCTTTGAGCTGTGAAGGGCACTGTGGGTCAGAGGAGTAATTGGGCATCTCATAATATTTTGAGGGAAGGAAACTCAAAATAGGTATTTTTAAATGTGAAACAGGTATAGGAACCTTGTAGATTCTTATAAAGTATAGGTTCCTTATCTTGTGATTCATATCTCAAGGATCCAGGAAAAAGCAAATGAATGCAAGATTGTAAAAGAAGAATACGGGACTAATTTTTAAGCCAACATTCATTGCTTCCTTCATTTTTCAGGAATAACGCCACAAGCACACCACAGTAACACCAGGCTCTGAGCTGCAAGACAAGACACAAATAGTCATGATCCTTTGAGTGACCTTAGACAAATCTTTCCCATCACTAAACTCTGATTCTTATCTGTAGGAAACAAGAGTTGGCTTAAGGACATGTAGACACTTTGTCACTCTAACACTGGTTTCCTCCATCATAATTGCTCAACTCCAAATGATAGATTTAGAATTTCCCTTAAAAGTCTACAGGGAGAGAACACCACAAAAATATGCAGGCAGCAATCCTGCACAAACCAGGATGGATGTCAAAGTAACCACTCTGGAGACAGCCAACTTTCTTTTTCATATCAGGACTAAATGAAGAAAGTTATGATTATGGTATGAGGAAGGAATTGAGTACATGAAGTTTCTTTCGTTCACATTTTGTATCATTTACAATAGTCGTTTACCTTCTTTTGAAAATTAATAATAAAGAAAAGAAAGTTTTTGTGGGATTATTTTTATATTGATAAGATCATCACTGTTACAGCTTTCAAGAATCTTAATTAGGATATTTGTCTCTTCTGCTGCAAGTATTATGTTAATGTGAGTTGCAAATTCTCACGCATGAAGGGAACAAGAAAGCTAGTGACAGAACTTACATACTTAATCTTTATTTATTTTGTCTGATGTTCTTTGAGTTCACCAAAGTAGTGACTAGTTTTCCAGATATGCCCCAGGATTTGACAGGATAAAATCTAACCATTAAAGATTTCAAATTTGATTTCAGTAGCAATACTTGACTCTAATGAGCAAAAAAGAGGAGTCCCTCTTTTTTGATTCTGTCTCTGTGAGACAGAATTTCAGCAAGGGAAACATCTTTTGCATCTAGTAGGATGGGCTGCAATTTAGCTTTGGAAACGGGAGTCTCACAACAGAGTCCCAAAAGGACTGCTGACCACAAAACCTTTGATATTGTAAGAAATGAACATTGTAGGATTCTATCTATGTTGGAAATATTTCTTTTTTGGTGTCTAGAAGATCAAAATGAACTTGGAAAGGGGAGTGGTAAATATTTTATCCTAATACCATTTGCAAATCATGTTGTTTTTTGTTTTCTCTGTGGTCATTTTTCCAAAGCATATTGGAAGAAGAAGGTATCAAATTAGGAAAGTTTGCTCTCCTGGGGTATAACTTAGAAAATTCAAGAAAACTGCTATTTATCATTCATGTATAGATGTCTATAGATATTTGCAATTTAAACTGTGTTTTACATGTATGTATAAAATGTTCAGTTTTTCATGGTAAGTGGTAAATAGAAACACAACAATAAACACATGCCTATTACCTGGTTGTTAAAAAGATATTGCTAAGTGGAATCCACAAAAGGTTGTGATTAAATGTTGTAACATGAAAGAGAAGCAATTTATTTTGATTTGAATCTGAAATATTTTATGAAAAATTTGGATTTGAGCAAGGGCCAATGAGAGGATTAAACCTTTTAATGAGTTTACATTGGGTTGTAAGCAAATTGGGTTGGAAGTAAATAGTAATACCAGAATGTCCTCTTGTGAGGGAGGAATGTGAAGGTGAAAATGTGCTTAAAATTAAAGAGAGAGTACTGTGGATAGACTTGGAATTAGCAATTTGACCTCAAGTGAGTAAAAAACCATGTGTTATTCAATATTTTACCAAATCAAGGATTAGGTTAAGCCTCATGACCTTTCTTTCTCATCACTGCAGCCCACAGGGATATCTCTATTATGGCAACTTTTGTGATCTAATGTAGATTTTTCTTTTCTCTTCTTCTTTTTTTTTTTTTTAGACAGGGACTCCCTTTATAGTTCAGGCTGGCCCTGAGCTCACAGTGTAGCTCGGGCAAGCCTTGAACTCAGCAATCCTCTTGTCTCTGCCTCCCAAGTCCTGGGATTACAGCTGTGAGCCACCAAGCCCAGTTATAGATTTTTCTCCTTAATTATATTTGTCTTTGTCTCAATTTTTCCATTTTTCATTTGTGTTCATTGTGTATCTCATGGCAAACCCATAACTACTTTCAGAATAATATAGTGAAAAGAACAGGTAGAAATGGTTTTACATATTATTACTATATTATGAAGGAAAATAATCATACTCCCAAAGCAAAACAACATTAGTTACAAATGCACATTTTGCTTAACCTGTAGGATGAATATTGATTCCGTCCAGTGGCAAGAATGGAACTTGTATAGAGGTTTGCTTCATGTCCAGTTCAGTCATATTCATTCTGCTGTGTGGTTAAAAAAAAAATCCATATTAGCAGAGTGCCAGCAATACATCAAATGTGCTGTTAATTTCATTCGCAGCAGAGCTTCTGCACTTTGATGAGGACAACTTAAATTTAATAGAGAAGCAAGCTGCCCTGTGCATGGGCTAAAACTGCAAAGTGACCCAAAAGCCAGGAGACAGATTTATGTGCATGATCAGAATGTTATATGTGCCTCTCAGACCATAAGCAGACTTTTGGCCGGAATCCTGTGAATTAGAAAGGTAGTCTGGGGGACTCCAGGGTGATGTGCAAGAGCAGACAGACTAGCTCGTCTTGTACACAGCCCAGGAAAAGGACAATTCTCACTTTGGAGCACTGAAAAACAAATCATCCATGAAAGCAGCACTGTGCAGACAGCAAGACCATCAGGAGACCTGGAGGAAGCCCACAGCCTGCCAAGGCAACTGTCAGAAATCACTGCCAGAAAGTCAGTGGCTGGGATGTGGGCTTGGAGTTGGCAATGGAACTTCCACCAGAAGCTCTAAGAGAAGCGGGGACTGAAACAGTTTTCAGGGAAACACACAAGTCATGTCATCTGTAAGTTATCTGACTTTAAAGTTCACTTTGATTTTGAGGAGTAAACAAGAAATGATGTTTCCTCTGTAGGAGAAATTGCCTTTGAGTTTCTCTGAAGAGAGCCTGAAGATTAGGATGACAGAGAAGGCTCATCACAAGTTGTGCGAGGAGGCAAATTCTCATCAAAGTTGAGTCAACCTTAGGCAGGGTAAGTGTAACTAAAACAATAGCCTAATCAGTCTAGCAGGATTATATCAATTATCACCCTCATCCTGGAAAAATAGAGCTAACCAACAAATACTGAGGAAGCTTAGAAAGTATTTTGTCACAATCTGTCCAGAAGTTATTGTCTTTCTCAAATTATAACCAAAATGAAGATGGGTTAGATATATAGAGATGATGAAGACTTTATGTTTGATCAAATTTAGAACAATATCCATCTAGCTGGTATGTCCCAATATTGTATTAAGATTCAGCTTACCTATTATTATCAAAATTCATATTTTTATAAATGTGTGTTTTCCAGATTGACTCCATAATTCTTTCCTTCTTTCACTCATGTATTTAGTAATTACTTATCTAGTACATAGCATATATCATTCTTGATCTAGATGTCAGTATACAGAAGTACAGCAAATATGAATTTGTAACTTTACTGAAGTTACTAGTCAGGGACTCAAAAGTAAAATAAATGAGAAACTGTATAGCTGGAGCCCTTCCAGTGAAAAAGGAAACAAAGCAGAAAAAGAAAAAGGCATTACCTGAGGGTTAATTTTAATAGAGTATCCAAGGAATACTTTAATAAGAAGGTAACATTTGCATAAAGATGAGAAGAAAGTTATTTAAAGAGTCATGAATATCTGGGAATAGAATCTTTCAGAGATAAGAATGAGTATAGAGGTCCTGAAACAACAATGTTTTGGCAGAGCTAAAATATTGAATGACTAATATGTATGGCTAAGCAGGACAAATGAGATATAAATGATGAAAGGGAGTTGAGACCTATAAGGCCTTGGATGCCACCATAGATACTTTGGCTGTTGTCACAAATGAGATAAAAATATACAACAGTACATTTTTTTTTTGAGACAGGGTTCTGCTTTGCAGTTCAGGCTGGCCCCTGAGCTCACTATGTAGCCCAGGCAAGCCTCAAACTCAGCAATCCTCCCATCTCTGCCTCCTGAGTGCTGGGATTACAGACGTGAGCCACCACGCCCAGCTCAAATGGTTCATTTTAAGCAAAGAAAGAATATCATTCATCATATAACTTTAGAAGATCATTCTGAGTGTTGTCATTAAAACTGAAAGGAGTAAGTATATAACAATGAGTATAGCAAAGAGACTTGAAATAACTCAGAAAGGAAATAGTAATGGTTTGAGGAGGGTTAGAATTGTTTTGATACTGTGTTGTCAAAAATCCATTCATCTGACTATGACTGAGTATTCTCTGTAATGTGTAGGGAATACAAGAAATTCAGTGAACTAGCTACACTGTAAGACTGACTTTTAAACTTGTCATTGTAGTGAGATGAACTCTCAGTGTTGTTTTAATTCACATTTCTCAAATGACCACTGATGTTGAAAACTTTTTCATATACTTGTTTGCCATTTGTATTTAATCTGGGAAGTGGTTTGAATCTTTAAATTTGGGGATCTCACTTTTTGAGTTCTTTATATTGTGGGTATTAGTTCTTTTTCTAAGGAAAACCTAGCAAAAATATTTTCCCACACAGTGGGTTGTCTCTTCACCCTATTGGTAGTTTCTTTATGCTATGAAAAAGCCTTTTTTCCTCTCGAATTTTTGGTTTTTGTATAGAAATGCTATTGATTGCTAAGAGCTCTATTTGTATCCAGATACACTGCTGAATTTGGTTATTAAATCTAAAAGATATTTGTTGGAGTTTATGGTGTCTTCTAAATAGAATACCATGTTATTCACAAAAATAATAACTTCTTCCTTTCATATCCTTATTCATTTTATTTCTTTCTATTGTCTAATTGCTCTCTCTAATGTTTCCAGAACTACGTTGAATAGGAGTGGTGATAGAACATTCTTGTCTTGTTCCTGATTTTAGAGTGAAAGCTTTCAGTATTGATCATTTGGTATGATGTTGTCTGTTGGTTTTTCAAAGATAGATTTTATCAGGTTCAGATAAAGACCATACATTCCCATTTTCTGTAGGTTATTTTTTTTAATGAATGGCCTTTAGATTGTCTATTGGGATGATCATGTTGTTTTGGTAATGTAGTGCATTTCATTTATTGATTCGCATATTTTGAACCATCCCTGCATTCCTGGGATGAATCTTGATTGGTCATGGTGTTTAATCTCCTTGATTATTTCTTGTCTTCTGTTTCTCAGTGTCTTATTGAGGATTTTTACATTTATGTTCATTAGGGAGATTGGACTGTAGCTCTTTCTTTTCTGCTTGGATACTGCTTTGACTTTGGTATTAAGGTAGTCCTTGCTTCCAGAAAGGAGTTTGGAAGAAATGATTCCCTTTTAATTTCATTAAAGAGTAAGAGAAATGGCGGTATTAGATTTTTAAATTTCTTACAGAATTTAGCAGTGAATCTGTCAGGACCTTGGCTTTTCTTTATTGGTAGGTTTTTAATTACATTTCAATTACAATGACTGCTACTGGTTATACAGTGACTGATGTTGGGTTTCGATGACTGATACTGGGTTATTTAGAATTTTTACATCTTCTTAAGACACCTTTGATAATTCATATCTATCTAGGAATCTATATAGGAATGGCTCGACTTAAAAACACTTTTTATTGGTTATTCCAACTAATAACAAGTTCTGGGGGGCAGGGCAGCCTGTGAGGGAAAAAGGAATCCTTTTTCATTGTTGGTAGGAGTGTAGACTGGTGCAAGCACTGTGGAAATTAATTTAGAGATATCTCAAAAAAAAACTAAAACTAGAGGTTCTGTTTGACCTAATATCTGCCTTCTTGATAACCTGCTAAAAGAATTAAAACCTCACAATACAATAATATATGCATACCCATGATAAATGGATAAAGAAAATGTGTTTTTTTTCTTAAACAGTTGAATAATATACTGTGCCATAAATAGGATACACTTTAGGTATTTATAGCTAAATGGATCCACCTTGAGACCATAATCACAGGTGAGATAAGTCAGACCCATATATTTAAATACTGTTTTGTTTCTCTAGTGCAAAAAAAACCCAAAGAATAAATAAGGACCAAGATATACAATAGATCTAGAATATACAAATAAAATGTTCACACATGAAGAAAGCATGGGAGGGGACAGGGGAAGGAAAGGAAAAAGAAAAAATGCAAAAACCAACAAATGAAAACAAAATTTTTGTAAATAAGAAGGGGAAGACGGGCTGAAGAGAGGAGAGAGCATGGAGAAAAAAAGGAAGACTCAAGAGGTATCAATTCCCTGTGATGAAGGTGATCACTAAGTACATCGAATGTGTGTCAATAAAATCAGTTTTCTGAAACGTCACTGTGGAAGGAACACGAGTTGTTATTGCAGGGAAAATAATTTACACAGGAAAAATTTTCCCTTGTCAAGTAAGGAAAACATAAATGACTTTCAAAAAGTGGCATAGATCAAAGTCTGGACAAATAAATAATAATTCAAACACATCTTTGGACTTGACTGGCAGCTGAAAGGAAAAGAAGCTTTTTTTTTTTTTTTTAAGTCCAGCCATTCCTAACTAGAGTTATTCTGATGGTGTATTAAAAAAGTAAGGAAAAACTAAAGAGATGAATGACATTTTCATGAAGACAGAAAAGTGAGAGCTGGGGTCCCTCAGAGCCTGGAAGTTAGTGATCATAATGACAGAAGTAACACACACACACACACACACATATGAAAAAGTGGGAGAGTGCAGGAAACAGAATCCTAAAGTATTTGTTAAGACAGAACAAAAACGTTCTTTGAGGTCTTACGGTCAATTAGCTTGTTCAGAAATTAGTGTTGTAAGAAACAGTAATGAACCAATAATTTGCTCCCATCCTTCCATTTGAGTAGATAAAGATTTGAAAATTTACATGCAATCTTGATGAATTATCTGAAATAAAGCAACAATGATATGAAATCACATATTTAAATGATTTAGAAAATCCTTTTAAGTAATTGTATTTAAATTGCTTGCAAAGTAAATGTAAAATTTTATTTTAGCCTTAAATGTAACTTTTCTGCAAATAAAGTATATGTGAATTAAGAAAATTTTGGAGAATTTCTAATAATATACTATAATACAAATAAAAAGTATAATTTATTTCCTAAATCTTGATCTCTTACTCAACAGTTTTGTGACTTGAGACTATTCAATATCCCTATGAATTAGTTTTATCTATGAAGTAAAGCATTCTTAAGCAAAATCAGATTATTGATATACATGTGATCTCAAAATGCTGTGATCTTTGAAAAGCTATGATCTTTAGTGTGTGTGGGTGTGTTTGTGTGTGTGTTTTAAAGAGCATAGTTATTGCAATCAGTAAAGCAGCTCCTGAAACAGTCCAGCATTTACCAGATATCAAGGGCCTAGAGCCTTGGGAATACAACTGATGGATAATCTAGTACTCATCTAGCAAGATACTAGACTCAAGGAGACAACATGGGAATGGTCACAGGCATAGCTTGTGTTTGAACACAGCTTTTGTTGGTAAAATCAGAGTGACCCCTTAAAAGGTAAAACGACAAAGAAAAATAACCTCAACAACTTCTGTGTTATGCTTTCTTGACCCACACACATCGAGAGACACATCAAACATTAGATCATGAACGTGTTTGGGTAGTGAGTTGTTATCAGTGGGAGTTGAGCACAATTATAACTTGCAAGTATTTGGGAAGTGACTGTTATTGAAGTATTTATTTCTAGCCTATTCAATAACTATACAGATTTATTTTCTTTTGTTTTTGTGCAAAGATATTGAGGCCAAGAATAGTTGAACAATTAGACACCCAAGATGCTGTTGATAAACAGTGTCTTTGAGTAGTGAATTGATGCATGCGTGATAGTAAAGTTTGAAATTCTTTTTTTTCCCTTTTACTCCCTAACTCATCTCCCTCAGATTCCCACTCTCCTGGAAGGGGTGGTGGATCTTATAGGAGGGAGAAAAATGCATGCTGGTGGAGAGTGTAGCAAGGATACTAAACACTTCATTTATCTGTATTACTATTCTATTTAACAACGTAAGAGTATTACTTATATACACATGGATGTTATTGTTTATAATGCGTTATATACATATAGTTACATAATGATTCTATAAGTTATTACATTTCATATTTTACAAACGTGTGCTGGTAGAGAATGTAACAAAGATACTAAACATTTCATCTATCTATATTCATATTATATATATTTATGTTATTATTTACAATGAATTTTTTATATATTGTTAGAAAAATGATTCTATGGAAATGTGAGTGCAAAGCTCAGAGAGGTTAGGTAGCTTGCTTCCTTTTAAACTATATACTATAGAGCAGATCTGGGTCCTCAAGCCAGTTTTTCTGTACCAAAATCTAGACCTTGCCTTTATACATTTCTCATAATACTTAATGCTTAATATCCCCCAACTATTAACTATGGGTAAATGGAATTAAATCATGTTAAAATGTATGTTGAGTTTGTTTCATAGATGTGAAGATCTCCTCAATTATGATGTTATTATTGTTATTACTTAAGTGACATGGTTGACATAGACAATTGGATTCAGAATCCCAGTTACTTCTTTCAGAAGAGATTGTAATGGATTCTTTCCTGCATCATGCTGTCAAAGAACCATTTATGATATATGTCATTCCAAAATGATATTTGAGTTTACTGAGTTCCATGAGTTGTTCCTGCATCATCAAATTTTGACTTCCTAAAATTATAGTGAAGAGAAAACTGGCTTGTAAATAAGTGTAACACTTTATAAAATTCTTGTTTATATGTTTGTAGGAACCTTTGAGTTTCAACCAAACTGTGACTAACATAACTCTAGTGTACCAGGCCTAGCTGTCATCATCTCCAAAACAAAACACATACAGTGAAACTATGAACCAACAGTAATGTGATGTGAGATGCTTTTTCATTTTAATGGAAAGAAACACTTTTATAGCACTGAATTTCACTATGTAAAATCCACAATATTTTTTTTCTGATACTGGGTATCGAACTCAGTGCCTTGCAGTTGCCAGTTAGGCATAATGTCACTGAACCACATCTCTGGCCACCAAATCTGCAACATTTTTAATGGACAAATTTTATTGTGATTCTGATGTGGACTTCATAAAGAACACAAGTTCCGTAGCAGCCAGTGGCCTGGAAACCTGGCCTACCAATAAGCATCTGGGAAAGACAGTTATGAGACCTCTATGCCACAATGTGTAGGATCCCGAGGTCTGGCTAGAATGCTCCTGTCATGCTGCAAGTGTGTGTGCTATATCTCCAGTGCTACTGCTCAGCACGTCTGTGGCCTCGCTTTGTACCGCCATTCCATCCCTTGTGCTGTGCCTCACAATTTTCAAAAGAGCAATGCTGACTTAAATGAAGTATAAATGTAGTTAGGAAAAGCCAATATAATAAACATTTTTAGTGGTGAATCTTTTTTTTATAATGTAGAAATGTAACAACTTGAATCATAGTTAAAAATTCTCCTGAGAGAGAGAGTGGAGCATTTTCTCAATCCTATCACTGTTCTAAGTAGAAAGATGCACAGAGCTCTTTTGATTTCATCCGACTGACTATATAATAGAGGGAGAGATCAGATATAATGCCAAAAAGGAGAAAAAGGCACTTCTTTTTGTTATTGATTTTTACTTTAGATTTTTTCATTGTTTTAGCCAAATGAGATGTGTTTGGAAATCTAAAAGTTATTAAGAAGATAACATCACTATGCATATCCAAAAATGCCCCACTTATTGTCTTCATTATTTTAAATTTTCAAAAGTTAAAAAAATATATAGAACGCAAAAGAAGACAATCTACAGGGAAAATCATCACGGAGCTGCTCTAATGATACACAATCTGGTAGCGATCTGAAGACTGTAAACAGACTAATATTTCGAGTTGTGGAGGATGAATCACCCATTTAGAAGCACTGAAGAGAAAATGAAGAAGCTATGAATGAGTTGTGAAGCAATGAATAAGGATGTATTACACCACAGGAAGCCATCAATATTTGTTTATTATGTCAGCACGAGGAATAAATCTGTTAGCTGATTTGTATTCTCCACAGTTAATTCTAGTGTTCCTGCTTGAGCGTTTTTGTTTCAGAATGAGTGCAGCACAGCTGTTTAATGGTGCCATCAAGAATCCGGAAAGTCATGGTCCCTTGGAGATAGAAAGGCATTGTGAAGAGTGATATCAATGCACAAATGATGAAACATCATTACCTTTGAAAATTTTATACTTTTTCTTGAAATCTTTCTTACTAAATCCAATATTCTTTTTGTTTTAAAAAGAATGTCTGTTTAGATGAAAAGTAATTACTGATTTTAAGAGCCTAAAAAAGACATTGCAATGCCAGTGTTCTGCATTTTTAGCAATGATTTTTATCAGTACAATTCAATAAGAATTCAAAAGTTTTCATGTATAGAATAATCTATACCTAGAGATTGCACTTTAAAAAGTCATAATATCTCTACTGTAACAATATTTGTCCATGAGACTATATATAATATAGGTTTTTAAAAATAATTGTTACTCCACTTAGATCTCAGAAAGCAATACAATCCCTCTTGTTTGTTTTCTAATGCATAAGCTTTATCTTCTTTTCTGATTTTGCTATACTTGAAAAGACAAGATATAAATTGGCTGTGTTCCATAACATCAAAGGAAAATGGAATCCTTACACAGTTTGAGGTTATAGGAGGAAAATCTGGAACTAAACTTAAGAAAAAATTAAGAAATGGATTAAACATGAAAAGGGTGAATATTTGAAAGATTTTGCTCTACCAAAGGGCTGTACTCCATTAAGTTGCACTTGCCACCAACAATATCTTTTAGCAGCTTTACACATAAGCATAGAAAAAAGAAAAGAAAGAAAAAGATTATATAACTAGTAAGCCACAATGAAGCAGAGATTATACTTTGAATATTTAAGCTATATAAAAAGGGATTCCATTGCTTAATTTGTATTTTGGGGAAAAACATCTTTTTTTTTCTTTTTTTTTTTCTTTTTGAGACAGGGTCTCACTTTCTAGTTCATGCTAGCCCTGAGATCACTTTGTAGCCCAGGCAAGCCTAGAGCTCGGCAGTCCTCCTGCCTCTGCCTCCCGAGTGCTGGGATTACAAACATGAGATATCACACCCAGCTAGTAAGCTTTTTCTTATACTTGTATCAATTTAATTTTGTATTTAAAGAAAATAAATTTTAAAAATTTTACAACTTTGTTCATAAAAATTAAAAAGCAAAAAAAAAAAAAAATTCAGCTCTATTTCTGGACCAGAGGAAGGTGCGACAGGCTCATTTGCAGTTCCTCTTCTCCAGTCCTCGCTCCCTTCTCTGCACTGGGATAAAGGTGCCAGCATGGACTGGAGAGTGGTTCTGGGGACACGTATCTCATCAGGGTGCAATACGGGGAGAGGCATTCTTTCTGTCAGCGGACAGAAGAGGGCATTCCTAGCAGACAGGCTCAGAGAGATACCTCACTGAAAAATGAATTCTGGGGCAATCTTGAGGGAATTGCGTTCATTGTTTGTTATTGGACGATCCGTATGTGGTCATCTTATTTTATGTTTCCTCAAGGTATTGACCCAGTGTCAATTCTTTTTCAATGTGCCCTTACCACTGTGTAAGCTCTAGGAGAATGGCAACATCTGCGTTCTGTCCAGGTGTCTAGGCCAGGCCAGGTATACAGCGGGTTCTGAATATGTATTGTGAAAATGAGCGCAACTTTAAAAATCTCACGTCTTCCAAATGATTAAAATTCTTCGCACCCAAATGTATATTTCAGTGGTCTAATCTTTGTGTTTTCAGTTAAATTCCATCCACCCTGAGTTCTTTCTGGGATGTTATTGCCAGAGACTTGTACTTACATTTCCATGATTTAATGTGCACACATTTTGTAGATTTTGCAATGGTATTTTAGTGAGATGTAAGGACAGAGTTCATCAGGAGTGCTAGGAAAGACGAGATCAGCCCCACTAGATAAGGAAATGGGAAAACAAGAATTAAGGTACCTCAGGTACAAGAACAAATTCTCGATGAATGTGTTTGTAATGTATGCCTAAAGTGTACCAATAAACTCCATAAAAAAGAGTGCTAAAAAGTTGATTTTGATTCAGATAGGTTGTATTTAATGTTTTAAAATGGTATCCATGGCCTCTCTGACTACAGTTCAAGGTGTTATTTTCAATTGTGTATGCATTTTGCGCCAGTTAAGAGGGGCCCATAGGACTCCACAAAACTCTTCATTTAAAAAAAAGAAAAAAAAAAAACCCTTCTCAGCTACTTGAACAAAACACACCTTTGTGGTCTCATGCAGTTTGGGGTTTTTTTTTTGTTGTTGTTGTTTTTGTTTTTTTTTCTGACAACAAAGTTGCAAATTTGCTTCAGGCCATGCTCTAAACATCCCTGAACACTGATCTAACTTCAAAAGCATGAAAAAGTGTGCTCTGCTTTTGAAGTTGGGCAGAGAATGCACATAAACATATCCCAAGGAAGCACCATTTCTAAAAGACATTTGCTGTTAAGTAGTTTCAAATTGTATTTCTGTTTTCCATGTAATTTTTTTCCCTTGCAGTCAGGTATTCCTTGCAGTTTACTTCTAACTAGTTTACTGCAATGTGGACTTTTGGCCTGAAAGTTTTGCTCTTCTGCCTTTATTCCAACATTTTTTGTTTTTGGTTGTGAAGCATCTCTGTCTTCTGATCCTGAGTCCTTTTTAAATGTGAACATCTCAATAATGTTTAGCTACTCAGTCTCCCTTGAGATGTTGGGTAGCAGCCCTACTAGAGATCTTCCATAGAGCACTATGGATTCATGCCTCCTAATTAATTTTTTTCAAAAATAAAAAGTGGCAGCTAAAAGTAACAAGAGCATAAGAGAAAGTGGCATAAAGAAAAGCAACCCCAAAAGTTTGCTGTTAGGGTGAGAAGAGGATTAGGAGAACTGGAAGACAGGAAAGGAGCAATGTATTTACCACTAGAAATTATCTCCTGGAAACAGGTACTTACAAGAAGGTGCAAAGAAGGCAATTTGTTGTTTCTGTAGGACAGAAACAAAAACCATAATATAAAAATTACTCTGATGCTTCCATAAATGAAAATAGTCACTTAGACAATCAAAGCTCAGCAACTTTTTAAATACTTGTTTATTTTGGACTAGGTCAATGAATATTTATTCAACATCTTTGTCTAAATGATTCTTCATCTTTTGCATACTTCTTTTAGATCACCCTAACAATAATGCTGGGATGTAGATAGTCCTCCTTTTCATAAGAGAATCTGGGTCTGAGATATTCAAAATCACTTGAAAAGTTACAAAGTTAGCAATTGCTCAAGTTGGAATTATATTTCCAGATGGTCTAATTTTAAATCCACTGCTCTTTCCATTTTATGAAACTTCCCCTGTTAGATTTACAGTGACCAAAACAAATTTCAAAAGCCAGATATCCATTATAAGCTTTAAGGAAATAGTCATAGAAGTAACACTAATGAAAAATGGAGTCATGGGAAGATTCTGCTCAGAATGTTAGATATGGTAAGTCAAGAAAATATTTTCTTATTTCAAGTAGGAAAAACGTGCTTCCAAATACAGGACACACATGGCTTAAACATTCCTTTATCCGTGTTGACCACCCCTAATTTAAATTTTTATTCTACCTTCCTAATCTAATGAAGCAACAACAGCCAACAACAGTGAGGGTTGAGAACAAGGGCCTTTGTTTGCTTGCTTGTTTTTTAAAACCTCAGTACCTAAGCTCTTTATCTTTCAAATATTTCATTTGAAGAAAGTATAAGTGTAACAGAAAATCATAAGACAGAAAAATCCCATTCCTGTCCTAACATACATATGTTTAGCTCTGTTAAACATGTAGCTATGATAGATTGATCAATGTAGGTAAAATGTAAATCGTGAAAATAGTATTTCTTTAAAATTGTTGCATGTAGTCCTTTGAATAGAGTTTTGTTTTATTTCATTAATGAATATAAACAGATTAAACTAGTACAGTGCGGTATAAATATTTTCTTTAGTAAATAATTTGCTTTGATATCTTCTGTAATTTCATTAGACTTGTTCTTTTTATTTTTTCCTTTATTGAGCTTATTGGTATATTTCATATATACATTATCACATTCAACATTGAGAATTTGTACCTGCACATGATATATTTTGATTCTCATCTTTTCCCTTTCCCTTTCCCTTTCTATAACCTCCCTCCTCCTATATACATAAGCTTTGGTTCCTTTTGTTTTGTTTTGTTTTGTTTTCACATCAATTCTTTTCTTTCTCCTCTGCACATTCCTCTTGGTCCACCCCATTGTCCTTTTCCTTTGAAGGTTTTCTTCCTATTTCACAATACCTATCATATATTCTGAACCCCATTTATACCCCCAGTTTCTCATATTAGAGAAATGATATGGCATTTATACATCTGTGTCCTATTTATTTCCATTATGTGTATGGCCTCAAAGTACATCCATTTTAAAATATAAATGCCTCTAATTTATCATTCTTTATGGCTAAGTAATACTTCATTTTATAGAAAACCAAATCTTTATCCAGTCTCCAGTTGACAGATGTGTTCTTTTTTTCATCTTTCCCTTTCTCCTTTTGTTTTTGAAAGTGACATTGAGTCCAGGGTGGACTTTAGTTTTACATAATTCATTTTCTGATCAAGATGAAGAGTAGAACTTCTCCAGCTGTGTCAAGGCTTTGCACACCCTAAATCCATTTCATCTAAAAGATCTTTCCTCTCAGTTCACACTGTCCCTCCCCTCCACTAACCCAAACCTCAATGGTCACTAAGGTCACTGTGTACAGAAAAGGGAATCTGATCATTATTATCAAGGAATCTCCTTTGTGCTATTGACTTATGCTGTAATGATTATTGTATTGCATTTTACTATACATTCTGAGCAAGTATTGACATATATTTGGGGATAGAAACCATCACTGAATTTCTTAGTAGAATGAATTTTATGTGGAAAGGTAGTAGTTATCCTAGTCAATCTACTTGGGTTTTGTAGATCCAACACTTAACTAACTTTGATAAAATAAGTGAAGCTATGTGTTGAGATTTAATGCATTCTGAGATGAATATAATAATTGTCCCTACACTCAGGTATACTTAGAGTACTTGTAAATGACCTAACTTGAGTATATATAAACATTACAATATGTGGCATATCTTTTGATGAAGTATTTTATGATGTTGATGATACAAATTAATATTATCAGTATTTATTTTTCTTAATATATTGATTTGTCTTGAACTTATGCAGCTAAATGCCTGGGTTCTGAGTATAGCTTGACAAAGATAAAACATATCTGCTGCCTCCTAGAATCATATAATAAAGCATAGCTTTGATTTCACTAACAAAACAAATGCTGGGCATGATGGCACACTTCTAAACCTAACACACAGGAAGCTGAGGCAGGAGGTTGGCTATGAGTTTGAGGTAAAAATGTTGGCTCAAGTGCAGCCTGACCTGTACAGTGAGACTGTCTCAAAAGCAAATAAACAAGCAAAGCAAAGAAAAAAGAGCACAAAGCAACCAAGGACCAGGCCATTTGGTTACTGCTCTTATTGGAGGTTTATATTAGGTGATTCTGAGGTTACTTGTCATCTAAAAGGATGAAAATAATACTCGGTTGTACAGCACACCACAGTTTCATGCTGCAAAACCCACATGGTGATACCAATTGATTGTGATTATTCTTTTAAGATGTAATATGTTTAGTTTCATTTACCCTCATTCCATTATGATTAGAAGAACTTGACTCTGTGTATCCTGGAACAGAAATCACATTTTCATGAATGCAAAAAGGAAAGAATTAATGAGACACAGCTTCTATCAGGGCTCAAACATAATGAGCAATCATTTGTTTCCTCTGTGTGCTGTTTACTGGACACCTTTTCGCTAGTGTTTTTAGTCACTGGAAATAAAAGATGTGTTGATTTGCAGTGTGCTATGAAGAGAGTCCCTTGAACATCCAACTGTGAGCTGTTGTTAAGTCGTGATGCTGGCACCGAGATTTAGGTAAGACTGCGTGTATGCGATTCGTACCTCTATTTCTGTGGCTTCTCCTTCCATCTGTACAGTCGCAGGGAAGCTAAACCACACGCTTCAGTTTATTTAATGACCATATTTAACTTCCACATAGTTCCCAGGATGCAATGAAAATATATTAATGATTACAGGGGAAACACACATTAAAAATAAGAAAAAAGTCATGGATCTTGTGGGTTCAACCAAAATATACTTCAGGTCTTTGGCTGCCCATGTGAATACAGTTCTGATTCAGGTTAAATATCCATTACCTTATTTCTCTATCTGAAAGCCTTCATGAATGCTAATGTATTCAAAAGGATATCACAATGAGTAGACATGCAGAAACTAATAGTGAGAGGTTTTCAGTAGTTCCATGTGGAATTATAATAATATAATAAACTACAGTGGTTGGATATTAATAATAAATATGTAAATGATTTACTCATGAAAATAGCTATTCTTGAAAGGTGAGGAGCACTTATTTAATTATTCCTGCTGACTGAGTGGTGTGAAGAAATGTGAGTTTCAGTGCTATGTGCTCCCAGGGAATGAGACAGGCTGGTTCAAGTGAAAAACAAAACAAATAAGCAAACAGCATAAGTATGTAGGTTGTTGAAGTTTTCTTTTGTTTGCTTGCATACTGATTTACATGCCTGTGCATAATGGAAAAAAGGGAGGGTTCAAACCTATTAAAACAGAGCTTTCCTTTTGCAAATAGACCATGATGATAATATATCATGATGTGGTGTTGGATATAGATTCTCTGAAATGAAATTAAGTCTCCTTGGGCTCATTCTCACTACTGAAATTTATGGAAGGAAATGAATTCTCCAGTTGGACTGTTAAGGTCTGCATTCTAAGGAAATAAATGAATATTTAACAAGTTCCAACCACGTGTAAGGCCTCATGGTAGGCACTCTGGAAAATAAAAAGTAAAAGGCCTTGTACCAGTGCTCATAGAATTGGAACGATTAGAGATAGAAACTATACTGTGATGTATTTTAAAGAATGGAGTCCTTGAAGTTGAATTTGCTTTTGAATCACTGGATCACTTCTCAGGTCAGTGACACACCATTTACTGAAGTACTATGAATCTCGTTTTTCTATCTATATAGTAGGGCTGAGGAAAACTAACTTTCAGGATTAATAAAAGTCTAAAAAATCAATTGTTTGATGACATGAACTAAAAGAATGCATCTTGCACATAACCTACACACTTCTCCTAATTTATTGGCTCATTAAATTAAAAGTAAGCTTTGAGAAGGTGGAACATTTAGTACAGTGGTTCTGGTGCCTGCTTAGCAAGCACAAGGACCCTTGTTCAATCTCCGGTAACCACATACAACAATACCAGGAGTGGTGACGCGTGCCCACCAGCAATCAGTACTACACAGCACAGTGCCAGGCATGGTGGCTCACGTCTGTCATCCCAGCACTCGGGAGGCAGAGGCAGGAGGGTTGCTGAGTTCAAGGCTTGCCTGGGCTACATGGTGAGCTCAGGACCAGCCTGAACTAAAAAGCAAGATCCTGTCTCAAAGAAAAAAAAAGTGAGCTTTGGAAAATTTACATGAAAACTGAACTGTGAAGAGCAATGGATCCAAATGATAAATGCCTATTGCTGTAAAGTAATCCTCTAAGGAAAGCAGGCAGATTCTATACCAGAAAATTATCTAGGAATATTAGTCAATGGGTTTGATCTTATTCTAATTGTACCTGGTATCAGCCACATAAAAAGAGAAAAATACATTTAGGCCAAGTATTTTTCTTCATGAAGACAATTTAGAAGTTCGTTACATTTATTCTGTTTTATTCCGTTGCTAGGATTTCCCCGCAGGGTCACTCCTAGATATGCTAGTGTTTGTAGAGTACAATCAGTACTGGCGTGACCGTAAGCCTTAAAGGTGAGACTGTGGATTTGGAGAGAGCATGAGTTTGCTAGACTGTTACACTCAGCTGGCAGTAATGTCACATTTTTGAATGTTTGCTTAAATTTGGAGTAGCCACCCAAGTTTTATCCCCAAGTGACCTTCCTTTCTGAGCTCCATTCTCCCTCCTCTGTGATGAAATCCTCTTTGTTTAGGTCTCAGACACATTTTACACCTAACAAGCATTTATCATGTTGCTTGAACTTCTCTGTAAGTGTTTTCCTTTGTTGTTGCTTTCTTGTGCAGTGGAACATTCAGTTAGGCAAACCAGACACAGGCGTTTCCTTTATCCTATTAGCCATACTCTTGTCTCATCCAAACCACTTGGACACCAAGCCGTGAAGCTTTCAGTTTCTAAATGGGGCATAAATCCAGCAACGTCCCTTCGTGCTGCCGCCCCTCTGGGCCACGGCTCTGTCCTCTCTCCTGATGTGCACAGTAGTCTCCTAAATCTTTTTACTAAAGTCATCACACCAGGCTAGTCTTCGCACTACAGCCAAGATGACAGTGGAAGTTTTGTTTTATTTTCCACTTTGAAAATCTTCTATAATATCCCTACTTAAAATTAATGACATTTTAATGCTCTTAGTGGAATAGCAAATCAAAAATCGTCCACTTTACAAAACTCTCCTTCCACATGATGACTCATCGAATAGCTTAATTCGTTGGTTCTCTCCTTTCTACTCTAACCTGTTCTTCCTTAGTCCTTTATTATCTGCTAGTACAGCCTTTTCATGCGTAGTTTTCTCTACACATGTTCTGTTCCCTCCTATTTCACCGAATTCCCTCTTGTTTATTAAGTAGATATTAGCTCATTAGTTAATTCCTAATGGGAGCTTTTCCTGGAAGCCTTGATATTGTCAAATTTTCCAAGAACATGGCATTCCAATACCATAATAGCAAGATTTCTCTGATTTCTTCAAGGTTTTGTTTAGTTGTTACTTTGTCCACTCAGTAGAACTCTATGAATATTCAGCTAACACATATTTTTCTCATTATGGAGTATTACTCCTCAATTTAGTATGTGGTCCATAATAAACTTTCTATAGACATTTTATAAGAAAACTAAAAATATGCTTTCAATTTAAAATTAAAATACTCCTTTCAAGTAAATGATAAAAACAATGAATATTCTTAAATTTTAAGTTAAGAAATAATATCAAATAAAGGTTGACTTCATCAAAACTATAATGTTTAAAGTAGGTGATAATAATAGCAAAATAGTTTGAATAGAAAATATGTGAAGACTTTAATCAGAAAAAAGACAAAAGGCAAAGTTCAAAGACAGTAAATATATTATAGGACACAGTGATTCAATGAGACTGATCAGGAGGGGGAATTTTTGTAGGAAAATAATAAATATCAAGCTATAGGCCAGGATATAGGAAGTCATTTTAGTAAAATTTAAACTCATTTGGGAGCCAATGAGAATGATACTCTAATTACAAATGGAAGACGAAAAATTGAAATCAGAAACATTTGGTTGGTTAATGTTGCTATTTTGTTCCAACTTAGATAATAATGGAAATATGAAGGAGGAGGAAATAGTTCAAAAAAATTATTCAAAAGAGATACTTTCAGGGCCAAAGATTTAGCTCAGTGGTTCCAGTGCCTGCCTAGCAAGCACAAGTTCCCTGGCTTGATCCCAGGTAACCACATACAACAATCCAGGCATGGTGACTCATGACCACCAGCAATCAGTACCACATACCACAGTGCTGCGCATGGTGGCTCATGCCTGTAATCCCAGCACTCCAGAGGTAGAGGTAGAAAGACTGCTGAGTTCAAGGCTTGCCCAGGCTACATAGTGAGCTCAGGGCCAGTCTGAACTATAAAATGAGACCCTATCTCAAAACAAGAACAACGACAACAAAACAACTTTCCTTTTTCATTGGTTTCCAATTGCAGATATCTACAATATGACTAAAATGTGCAATTAGAGGTGAGCAAAGTGGGCAGACACAGACTGAACCATTTCCATAAAGAGTTCAAACCAAAGAAAGTAGAAACTTTCAAAGAAGTTACTGAAGAGGAAAGAACCAGGGAAAAATTGAATAACTTCAAAGTTCACTACCAAATATGTCAGAGGAAAGAGAGAACATAGGCAAGCCGTCCACCAAGTGTGTACACAGAGTATGACAAACTCGGAAAATGTGCTGATGAGGATACTTGTTAAAGAAGTACAGTCAGCAGATACCTGCTCCTTGAAGATCTGTTTCAGCTGTAGGGAACTGTTTAACCAGGGTCCAAGTAATTCTAAAAGTAGCCAACACAGTAAACAAACAAGACAGACTTACAAACACCAGCTAAGAATAATTCTGGTAGATAACCCGTCTCCTGCATCCAGTTGGCTGAAGCTTTATTCACTGAAATTTAATTGCTTCTCAATTCTGCTTCCTCTTCCTTCTTTTTGCAGGTGCTCATCTATTAAAAACATCTTGCACCTCAACCATATTTTAACATGTGCATGTTAGGAGTCCCACCTGTGCTAGGAGATAAAAGAGGATGTGTAGCTTTAAGGAAGTATTTCACAATAATCATATAGCCATAAATAGCACTTTGTAATTCTCAGATAACATTTACTTAAGGTCTGTTTAATACTCCACACAATTTTGTAAAGATGTGAAGTCAATTTAGGAACTTGAGGCTCAGGGCCTTGGCTTCTTTCAAGAAGATATTTAGCTAGTTGGAAATGTGAATCTGGAACTCAGAAGAGAAGTAATAAATTAGAAGGTATTTTGTTAACTTTCTGAAAGCTATAATTGCTAGGAAATGGTAGAATTAGAGCCAGATATAAGACCTTCTTTCTCTAAGCAAAGGTTCTTTTCATTTTGATCCTTCTTTTAAGAAAGAGGAGGCTTTAGGGGCGAGAGATTTAGCTCAGTGGTTCCAGCGCCTGCCTAGCAAGTGCAAGGTCTCTGGTTCATCCCTGGTAATCACATACATCAGTACCAGGTATGGTGACTCACGCCCACCAGCAATCAACACCATGTACCGCAGTGCCAGGCGTGGTGGCTCACACCTGTAATCCCAGCACTTGAGGCAGAGGCAGGAGGATTTCTGAGTTTGAGATTTGCCTGGACTACATAGTGGCTCAGAGCCAGTTTGAACTTCAAAAAGGAAAAAGAAAGAAGAGATTCAGATCAAAAGCTCAACAGTGGCAAATAGCATAAAGAGAATGACAACTACTATAATGGATTAATTGCTGAAATTTGGGAAGTGGTCATAGTAAGTTCTCAGTAGTTGTGACAATGCAGTCTCTTCTGGTATTTGAGATGCCCCAAACTAAACTCTGCAGGAGGACATGTTTATTTTTAAGTGTCTTGTCCTTGTCAAAACATTTACATATTGGGTTTCAACATGCGTCCTTGTAGGTTTTAAAGAACTAGGAAAAAATTAAATCAATGATATGTGTAAATGTTATGCAGTTTAAAGAGAGGCATTGAAAAGTTGTTATGCTCTTCTGTAGTTGAAGACCAGAGAAATATGTATAAAGATACATGACTTAGGAAATATTATTTTTTTAATTTGGGAAGGAGATGTATTTCATTATTAAGAACTAGTTCTATAAATAACAGAAATGATTAATATAGACTGCCTTTAAAAATAAGAAAGGTTATTACTACATAATGAGATAAATAGCCTTGGTTGATTCAGTGGCTAGATGGTTTCTATCAAATTCCTCTGTAGTAGTTAGTGTTGACTTCATCTGAAGGCCACTATCATCTCACAGCTCCTGGAGAAATATGGGTTTTTTTCTTAATCCAAGGAGAGATAGATAAGATCTTCTGAAAATACGTGAGTAATACTTTCTCAGTTTTCCCAAGGATGACAAAATTAATTCTATATAAACAGAGTATATTAATCCATTTTATACTGTGGATCTCATCAAACATTAGGACATGTATTTCTCATTCTGGCTGAGAAGGTCTGGCTCTTAATAATAAGCTAGAAAAACTCTACTGCAAGCACCTCCTTATTTTTAAATCTGAAAACATTGGTCTTGATTTACCACTAGTTCAATGAAAGATTGATATTTTATAATATTTATCTTCATTCATTCTACTATTTGCAGTAACAGTTCCTGCCCATTATTTATCTTGCTTTGACTCACATTTGCCCAGCAGTTGTCTTCTGTCATGCCTCTTCATTCGCTGCTCATGCATCCAGAAGCAGATGGATGACACTCTGGTTTAGGTCTCTGCAGCTGAGTTCCCCGAGGTCAGCCTCAAGTCGGCCCTCTTCACTGAGTCATCTCTGTTTTGTGCTGTCCTTTCCCTCTCACTGTGTGCATTAGCAAAGGGATTCAATCTCCTTCACTTCCCCTGCATTCTGAAGTCATCTGATATCATTTTCTTTCATCCTCTTTGGGTCCATGTGGAGATTATTTATCGTGATTATTTCTCTCCCTGATAAATTATGGAGCTAATGTCATGCGCTTCTCTTTTCAGTAGAATACTATTCCTAATGAAGTTAGATATGTATTCATGTATATGCGTCACTGCTCAGCTTCAAATGAGTCAATGATATATTTTCATTATATAAGAAAAAGTATTATAAAATACCATAGTTTAAAAAGTAAAAATATGATAAAGTGGCCAAGGCTATCCTTGGGATTTATTACTTAAACTGTATTTTTAAAATACTTTTTCTTTATAATTCTGCTTATAAGATTACAGGTAACATTTTGTTGCATTTGCTTCTTAATATTTTACCTTTAAAAAGACAGTAAGATTTAATAATTTATAGGGTCAAAACAAATTGTACTGGAGTGTTACTTGTTGCAGTCAAATCAAAATTTTAAAGGCAAGGTTTAGATTTGCTCCACATCCCCTATACACATGTTCTTTATTTACATTTGGATTTCTCATACCAAAACCAGTTCCACCCTAGCTCATCACTACATTTGGAGATTTGCATTTCAAGGAGCCTATTTGCTACTACTCTTTTTGGACTACACAACGTTTGTCTAAGTCTTTTTTTGTGTCCTAGCATTCTCTTTATAGTTGAGCTAGGTGTTAACATCATTTTTGTAACTCAGTATTTTCCAATGGTATCTTCTTGTTCTTCTTGTTCTTCTTCTTGTTCTTGTTCTTCTTGTTCTTCTTGTTCTTGTTCTTGTTCTTGTTCTTGTTCTTGTTCTTGTTCTTGTTCTTGTTCTTGTTCTTGTTCTTGTTGTTCTTCTTCTTCTTCTTCTTGTTCTTGTTCTTCTTCTTGTCTTCTTCTTGTTCTTCTTGTTCTTGTTCTTCTTGTTCTTGTTCTTGTTCTTCTTCTTCTTCTTGTTCTTGTTCTTCTTCTTCTTCTTCTTGTTCTTCTTGTTCTTGTTCTTCTTCTTCTTGTTCTTCTTCTTGTTCTTGTTCTTCTTCTTCTTCTTCTTCTTCTTGTTCTTCTTGTTCTTGTTCTTCTTCTTCTTCTTCTTCTTCTTCTTCTTCTTCTTCTTCTTCTTCTTCTTCTTCTTCTTCTTCTTCTTCTTCTTCTTCTTCTTCTTCTTCTTCTTCTTCTTCTTCTTCTTCTTCTTCTTCTTCTTCTTCTTCTTCTTCTTTTCTTCTTCTTTTTTGAGAAAGAGACACCACACCCAGCCAATGGTATCTTTTTAAAAGAACTTCTTAGAATGTGGCAGGAGAGTCAACCAAGCCACCCAAGTTTTCTGAAACAGATACACATAAACAGATTCATATGTATACATTTAAATGTCTTTCAGATTATCCAGACCACTTGACTTTAGATATAGGAATTTTGGAAATTTTATTTCAGACTGTATTATTCATGCTGTTAAAACACATTTACCGGGGCCGGAGATTTAGCTTAGTGGTTCCAGCACCTGCCTCACAAGCACAAGGCCCTGAGTTCGATCCCAGTAACCACATACAATGCTGGGCGTGGTGACTCACGCCTGCCAGCCATCAATAACACGTACCACAGTGCCGGGCGTGGTGGCTCATGCCTGTAATCCCAGCACTCAGGAGGCAGAGGCAGGAGGATTGCTGAGTTCCAGGCTTGCCTGGGCTACATAGTGAGCTGAGGGCCAGTCTGAAGTACAAAGCAAGACCCTGTCTCAAAAAAAAAATACACATTTACGTCATACATGCAATGGGATAGTTTGATGCTTACCTGGCTAGGCATGTGATTGTGGTGAAACCAGATAATTTCTCCCAGTCCTTATCAGTCTTTAGGCAGCTGGTCTAATGCTGAAGTGATAAAAACCTTTTCTGGTTCATGAGATCTTTGCAAATTTTTCTGATTTCAAAATATTTGGAAGTATATCCTGATTATGAACTCTAAGGTATTTATTTATGCCTTTCACCAGCGTATACAAAGAATATAGTGATTCTGCAATCCAAACATCTATATTCTGCACTGGGAATGTAGCTTCTCTTTCTACCCAGTTGCATTTTTCTCCTTCCATCTGATAACTTTTGTCCTATTTTTCTATGTCCTTTCTCATATAAATAAGAGAATAGAACATGAAGATTTCTTGCGCCTTTAAAAATATTTGGAATTTTTCTATAGCCCATATTCCACGCTGTGAATTAGTGCTGTAATAGCACTCAGATCCCAGAGCACCCTGTAGTTTGTTAGACCTGTGCTACCTACGTGAAAACTATCATGCATGCCTCTCTCTGATGTCTGCAGGCTGGGTGTCGACAGTGTCTTCTGTAATACTGCCACGCAGTGGGTGGGGCACATTTTAGGGATAGGCTCACTCTAAAGTTGGGTGCTGTTCATAATTTCCCGGTTAATTATGTGTCATATGTCAAGGCATATGTGTGACCAATATCAAGGAGTCAAAAGATGGAAGACAAGATAAGAACTCTCAGCACTAGGATTCCTAAATCCAGTCTCAGGTAAGTTGTAAGTTTGTGATACAAAGAAAAATCAGAACTCTGTAATAAAAGTTCTCCTATAGAAAGAAATTTGCTGATTTTTTTTAAACTTGCCATTATTTTTTTTCAACTATGTCTTGACAATTTTGTTCCTAAACAGGCAAAACAATGACAACAAATACCGTGTAAAATATATTATTACATTAAAAAGCTGATTTGGAAACTACTATTGTGGGAAAATTCTTAATTGACTGTCATTTTCATATAAACAGTAGCCCACTCAGTTTTGTATTGATTTCTGTTTGAACGAAGAAGACCAGTGGGCATATGTTTAACAAGTGACAGTAGTCCTATAATTCTTTTCTCATGTTAGTTTACACATGGTTGATGATTAGATTTTCTAATAATAACATCATTAGTGATAATGATACAGTGTATGCCATTCATCTATGTCAAGGGACATTAAAACCATAAGACCTGCTTAACTTGTGGCATATACTGGTACAAATTTCCCAATGTTATATGTGATTTTGAGATGTATATAAATTGTACCAATAAAGAATTCAATTAAAAAAATAAAAAAAAACATAAGACCTGCTCTATATACTGTATATGTGCATATATATATATATATGAATTTTTAAACATTTGTTTCACTTTCATATTTGATTTTCAAAATACAAAATGCATATTTTTAAGCATACAGACAGCATGCTCTTGAAAAACTTTCAATGTTTTAGAAATAAATGGCCCAAATAACCCTAGGACTTGTGGCTATTTTATTTAGTCCACAGGCTTGTGTAGCTATGTGATCTGTATTTTATTTGAGGTCACTGATTTTATTTATATAGGTTAGAAATGTGTTATTACCCTGCATAAGCCTCACTGTTGTACGGCAAGTGAATCTGAAGCCTGATAGAATGTCCACATGCAGTCAGGGAGCATCATGAATGGCTTGGTCTTATCTTTATTTTGATAACATTTTCTGATAAACATCTTCTGTGAGAAAAGACTGTTATAAACTCCCTCCATGTTTTGTCCTTAGTATTTGCAAAAGGAGTTATCCTTTTTTTCTACAAATTTCACAAATTGACCAAAATATAGAACTGAGAGCTGAGTTCCCTATGGGGCTCTTAAATCATTGTTTGCACATGTGAATCATGAACCCTGTTCCTTATGGTTGGTTGTCACACCAGATTACCTGAGATTCATGTGAAAATGTGCCCTTCCTGATTGTGTGCACAGTTATAAATTTAGCTTGTTCAATTATATCTTTGGAGGAGAATGTGTTTTTATTGAATCCTGGAAATAAGTGCCTTGCCATAAAAAGTGAAGGAACCCAGTGAAGGCATCTAAATTCTTGCCAGCATATTGAAGAATTCTGTGAATAGAATAAATTAATATCTGTTGGCTCCTGCAACTAACCTGTCATTTTAAACAATGCAACATTTTCAATACTGATTTATTTTATATTAGCCAAGAAAATGTGTTTTTTAAAGTAAGTCTTAGAAAATTATTCTATTAATACTTGTATTTCTTTTATCACTCCTTAATCAGCACTTTTCATACTATGATGTATCAGATTTTGAAAATTTGTAACCTTTTACTAATAGACAATTTTTCATGTAGACATTCATGTATCTTTTTTCTTTTCTCATGTGAAAAAGTGCTTTATAAAGAACTACTATACTGGGCCGGAGATTTAGCTCAGTGGTTCTGGCGCCTGCCTCGCAAGTGCAAGGTCCTGAGTTCGGTCCCGGTAACCACATACAATGCTGGGCATAGAGACTCACGCCCACCAGCCAGCAATACCACACACCACAGTGCCGGGCATGGTGGCTCACGCCTGTAATTCCAGCACTCGGGAGGCAGAGACAGGCAGATTGCTGAGTTCGAGGCTGCCTGGGCTATAGAGTGAGCTCAGGGCCAGCCCGAACTACAAAGCGAAACCCTGTCTCAAAAAAAAAACCAAAACAAAACAAAACAAAAAAACTACTATACTACTGTTAATTGTGCATGCATTTTTATTCATTTATTATTTGAAACATTTAACTTGTTCATTATTGACTTACATTTTGAAAAATAAATATTATATCTGCTTATTCTTATTAACTAAGGAAAAACTAGTTTATTTCTGCAAGGTACTGAGCCCGGGGTTTTGTTTCTCTGGGTGGGGGAGCTATCCATGTTATTTTACAAAAGTTTTCTTTAACACGCTCAGATTCAGTGAAAATAGGACCATTGTTTTAGCTTACATTAAGGATATACATTGGAGAAAGGTTTTAAAGTAAACATGAGAAAATACACTAAATGTATAGGAAATAAGGCAGAATTTTATTGGGATAACAATATGGATTGCTGTACAAATACATCAATACATAATGCGATTTCTTGGGTGATTTAGTATTTCCAAGTTATAAATTCAATTGAGAAGATTTTAGCAATAGAGAAACCTTGAGCTAAACTGATGGCTGTTCTCTAAGATAAAAACCAGTCCATGAGAAAGAGAGCAGGACTGTAGCTAAGAATCTCTGATGATTGCTGTCCACCCCTCCCCCAGACACATCCAGGCAGTCATGCCTCAGACTCTCCTCACAAGAGCAAGAGAAGTCAGGTAAGAGATCATAGTGCTGTCTTTTTTTGTTGTTGTTGTTCATAACAAAAAGAAAATACATACTGCAGAAGGCAATAATGACAGAGTTACCAATATCGCACTTCCACTAACTCCGACAATCCCAACACACTTAAGGGAAGGAGAGAAAATTAAATCCAAGGTTCAGACTTGACTCACACTCTCAGACCCTCCCATAAAACCTGCTGCTGGACAGCCCCCCTCAAGCCTGTCAGGGTACCACCCACAGGGGAGCCACCAGACAGAATGGTGGATGCGTCTATCAGCTGTCTTCTACTCTGGAGTGACAGTATGTGGAAGAAGGGTACCCCACCAGGGGAGAGGGAATGAAAGTACAAGAGCTTCTCTAGGAGTCGAGGGCCGGGGACGCCATGATGATCCTCAGCATCTAGTAGCAACAGAAGGAACCTCATACAGTCCAAGCCAAAGCTCACACACAGCCTCTAGCCCAGCTCTGGCATCAGGTAGAAAGCCATCCGTCAGTGGATGGACTATATTTCAACCTGCAGTGCCTGGCAGCTGCAGCACTGAACTCCGTGTGGGCCATGGTACATGCCTTCGCAGATTGTTTCTGCTGGATCCCTCATATGGGACCCAGTTTCATGGCAGCCAAGGGGCCAAGGAACCGTTGCCACCACTTGTCCCCTGATGTAGCCAACTCTGAGGTCATGATTGCAGATGATGCTCTGGAATCCCCTGGTGCTAGCCATGACAGAGTATGGTATCCTGCCATGTGCAGCAACATTGATGGAATTGGAGGTCTTTACGATCAGTGAAATAGGCTGGTTCCAGAAAGATAAGTACTTCACGATTTCGCTAGTATGTAGAATCTTAAAGAGTTGAACACACAGAAGTTGAGAGTAGAGTCATGGTTATCAGCCAGGCAATGTGAGGGTGAGGTAACGATGGAGAATGGAGTCAACGATGACGAATGCTTGTTAACTGGCACTAGGTCACAGTCAGACAGGAATAGCATGTTCTGAGGCCCTACTGTACAGCAGGGTGCTTAGAGCTAACAACAATATTGTGTGCATTTTAAAATGCACAGAAAGGATTTTTGATAATTTTCAAATGTTTAAAATACATCATAATTTTAAAATAAATCATCCTCTTGAAGAGATTAATACATGTAACTTGAGTTAAAATTTCACACTTATGCATGCATTGAGACATTACATGTCAAGCCATTAGCATGCATAATTTTTGTTGTTATGTATTAGTACAAATGAATATTAAAAAGATAATCTAGAATAAACATAACATATCCCAGAGATCATGCAAGTGAATAATACAGACTGAATCATGAATTAAAAATGTTTTACTATTATGCAGGGCGTGGTGGCTCAAGCCTGCCATCCCAGCACTCGGGAGGCAGAGTCAGGAGGATTGCTGAGTTCAAGGCTTGCCTGGGCTACATAGTGAGCTCAGAGCCAGCCTGAACTACAAAGCAAGACCCTGTCTCAAAAAAAAGTTTTACTATTATATTTTAAAGAAACTTAAGCATTTTAAGTTGTTCTTTAGAACTCGTTCTGTGAAATTTTAGTAACTCAAAAATCATTTCTTTCCCATGGAAAGTTATTAGTTCAGTTTTAAGAAATATCTTCATTACATAAAGTTTATGAAAATACTAATTTATTAAATTGGTGTGTTATCCTTGCGATTAGAGTTAGATCTTTTAAAGAGTTTCACCAAATATTCCTGTAAGATGTGTGCTGACTTTCATCTTTGTAAGCAGTGAGGATTAGTAAGATACTTTTAGAAGAAAATTTAGTTAAACCTTGTTTAACTGCATGGTCTTCTAACAGTCGTAGCTATCGTGGGCCACACAGTTTAAATGATATCAGCCATATAACCAACAGCAACAGTTTGATATTATAGTCATTTTTAGCACTGACTTGTTATTAGCAAAGTGTTTTGCATATGCATATGTTTCTTTTTTAAGATTTGTACTGTATATGACATGGTTTAATTCTTGTTTTTTCCCATTCCCCTACCCACACCAGAACCCCCACCCTCTAAATACACGTATTGTTTCACTTTTTTAAATTACCATCACATTTTTTTACCCCTCATTACTCACCATATTTCCCTTTGAATATTTTCTATTTCACAATACCCAGCATACATTCTAGAACTAGGAATATACACTAAAGAATTAAAAGGATCACATCATAGTGACATATGTGCACCTATGTTCATAGCAACTCAGTTTGTGATAGCTAAAAATTGGAAGCAATCCAAAGACCATCAACTGGAGACTGGATAAAGAAGATGTGGTTTTTCTATAAAATGGAGTATTACTCTGCCTTAAAAAATAATGTTTGAGTCATTTTTTAATTGAATTCTTTATTGGTACAATTTATATACATCTCAAAATCACATATAACATTGGGAAATTTGTACCAGTATATGCCACAAGTTAATTCTCATTTTTACCCATATCCCTACCCACTCCCCCCTCCTCCCCCCTTTATACATGCTCTTTTATTTTCTTTCTGTATCATATTTATTCCTTCCCCTCTGAGTCATTTTATACTCAAATGGACACACTTTTAGGACATATTCACAAGTGAAATAAATAAGTCACAGATGTAAATATGCATGTGTTTCATTAACCAGAAAAGTTGGGTAAAATGAAAATTTAAAGATAATATTAAAAGTACAACTATGCCGCATAATAGGAAGAAACAACTGTGCTCCAGACATAATCATGTGCCAACTTCTATCTAACTCTGCACTTTGTTTCACCTCAGTGCAGGGCCACAGAAGAATCTTTCATTAAGAAAATGTTCAAAGGGAAAGGGGACATAGGGTCAGAGGAAAGCAAAGAAGGGAAAGAAAAATTTGATGGTAAAAAACAAAAAAATGGAAACAATGTTTATGTGTATATGGAGTGGGAATTATAGGAAGGAAAGAGGAATGGGAAAAATGAGAATCAAAATATGTCATATATGGGTACAATTTCTCGATATTGAACATGATCATAATATTTACCTAAAATGTACCAATAAACTCAATAAAGGAAAAACTGTGAAAAAATACTTTGTATCTTTACATGATATATCTTGATTTTTTATCTTTCCCCATTCCTATGCCCTCTCTCAAAATCTCTTTACATTAGCTTTATTTTCTCATAGTTTTACAGAGATGCAATAAAAATTGCAAAGTTGGCCATGGCTCCTACAGCCTTGATAAAGAACAGTTTCTACTTACGCTCTTATCGTCCGTAGCAGAATTCAGTTCTTTGGAGGGTGTGGAATTGAGGATCTCAGTTCATCACTGGCTGGAGGATAAAGGTCCTCAGCAGGTCTTCAGCATATGGACCTCTCCATAGGAAAGGAATCACACCACAGTATCCAGTTTCCATTAAGGCACAGGGGTGGGGCAATCAAAGTGGAAGCCAAAGTTTGTAACCAAAGCTTGGTTATCCTTTGACCATATTCTGCTCATTAGAAGAAACTCACATCTGATTCACCCTCAGTTAAGGACTGTTAGGAGTTACACTAAAAGGTATCTACCACAGTCTTGTATTTTACAAAAGGGTTAGTACATGATCAGCTAGAAATTTTTTAAAAGAGAAAAATATAGTATTAAGACATTTTGGTGTTAGAGATTATTCTGTTTTCATGAGTAACTTAATGAGTCACCTGGCCTACTACAAGTCCATGGATCTCTGAAGACAACATATTTCTGGGCACATGGGCTAAAGTTTCACTTATATGGAAGGAATATTTCTTGCTAGTTCACATGAGATAATATGAGGAATGCTGCATGATACTTGCAAATGCGGTGGATTGCAACACAGGTAGAGCAACTCTGAATATAGGCATCTAAATAATTTATAATAGATTATAAGTATCCCTGATTTTTTCTCTAAAGGAAATAATATTTTCATGTTTGAGGTTGTAAGGAAATTTATGCTTTGCTCCAAAGGGAAACTCTGTCTTTATTTTCCAAGGTTTTTTCACTGTACAAACATCCTTGAAAAGACAATTTAGAACAAAGGGATCCAATGTCTCTCTCATCCATAAGACATGAAGAAACATGAGAGTCCCCTGGGCTATTAACAATATACTGGTTCTTTAGCCCAGTGAGTTTTAAAAGAACTTATTTGTAAGGTTTTTTTTAAGCCCCCAGTTTTCTAAAACTTTGCAATTGAGAGTTTTTTAAATCTCTATCTTGTAAGGTTATGGAGTCTTCTGTGGTGCTCTGAAGTCACCAAGACTGCTTATTTGAATAGGTAGTATTAAAAGAGAAAAATTTGATTCATGTATATTTCATCCTTTTCAAAACATGTGACTCTGATCTAGGAACACACAAAAAGCCTACTACAGTGTTGAAAATAGTCAGGTTATAACCTAACTCGACTGGGGGAAAGATAAGCTGTCCTTAAGTTTGAGCTTATCACATCTTCTTACAATTATGTCAAGAGAACCAAAGATCAGAATGGGTACATAATGCCTTTGAAATAGATCTCTCATCTATGTTTATACCTTGGAAGATCCACAAATAACTACTTCTTAATTTTATAGCTCATTTTGTAAGGATATACCTTTTTCGAAGTTGTGTCCCAGTGTTTAGAATGAGATGAGTGGAAAATATATTGTGTGACAGGAGAAAAAGAAATCAAGTTTGAGAGAACAGATATAGGTCAAAGAAACTTATGGTGAAGCAAAACTACAATAACAGGCAAGTCTGTCAAATACTATGCATCCACTTGTCATAAGATTAAAAAGGGTCAAGAATATGGTTGAGATCTGACTGAGAAAACTTAGGTCTAAGTTAAGGTTGCACTGAGAAGATTCTGTCTTATTAAAATGGAGACACGTTGAAGGGAAAGGTTGTGCAAGATGAACTAATCACTACAACACTGCTACCAATAGTCTAATTAGTTCCAGCTTGAACGAATGTCTGCAGAGGTATTTTAAGTTCACGAGAAGCTTTGGTGGTCCCAAACTTGTTGATGTCTTCCCTCATGCTGTCAAAACAGAGAAATGTTGAATAATTGTGTGGTCTTGTGGCCCTTGATGCCATTGAGGATGGAAAAATATGAGGAAAAGGTGACGTTCTGAGAACATTGTTCCACTTCAATTGGATTTTAATTAGCACACGTGCCTAGGCAATTTGTCACTTGCTTTCCTTTTTTTTTGTAACTTGTAACATTCCCAAGAGTGTTGAATACTAATTTTTCTTGTGTGTGTGTGTGTGTGTGTGTGTGTTTGTGTGTAGTGGTGGTGGTAGTAGTGGTCATAGTAATAGTAGTAGTAGTCTTAGTAATAATAATAATAGTAAAAATCTATTAACATTGTCAGGTTCTACAGACAAAACAAATATATAGCTTCCAAGTCTCTATGTTATTTTTCCAGATCTACACAACTTGACCTTTGTGTGTATTTTCCCACATGGCTACATAGACATTTATGTGGTCATACATACATATGCACATTGAAACGAAATTGGACAGAACTGGGCTAAGAAAATTATAGTTGGTGCACCACTCTTATCCAATGCCTACTTTGTTATTGCCTGTCAGCTAAACATCATGTCATACAATTTTTAATGACTGCATTTTAAATCTGTATTTAAAGGTCAAGGTAACAGCTACAATTGTTTTCTCTTGGTCTGGGAGCCTTAAGTATTCACTGTAATAAACAGTGTGCCAAACATTGATATAGAATGTATTATTTCCCAAAATGTCTTTTTACATTTTAAAACATCTGAGGTTTTGTTATAAACCTGTCTAATTTTTAGCTAAAAGATAGTAATTCAGAATATTAATTACTTTTGTATCATTCTTTCATCCACTGTTAGACACTATTGCCCTATGTTAGATATCACCAATACTGTTGAGTAGACTGAGTTTACCTCTCAGTGGCAGTTTATCTAGCAAAGTGTGAGACCCTGGGTTCAATCCCCAGAACCACATAAACATAGGAAATAGGAAGCTAAAGTGTTCCCTTATCAGGAGTCACCAGTGGTACAATATTTACATGTGAATGTTTTCCTGTGATTCTATAATCAATACAGTGATACTTTCCTGCTTTAAAATTTTAACAGTCAAATACATCTGGCTTCTGATACGGTATTTTTAAATTTCAAAGAGAAATGTATGTAACATGGCCTTCTGTCAGTAAATATAACACACTTTCCCCATAGGTAATTCTGTAAAGGATGACAAAATATAACCAGAAACGTAAGTAGCGAGCAGAAATGATGCAGTGGTTAAAGGCACCAAACTAATTCAGTCTAATGTCTCTATCTCTAAAATAGGAATCATCTTCACTGTGAGCATTGTAGGCTATGCTCTCTTTAATATAACCTGTGAGATTCTTATTTAAAATGTGTAGTACTACTACAGGCTGGCATATAATAGGAATGAACATTCATTGTTATTTGATGAATATGTGAACACATATTCTGACTTATCTTTGTCTTGGAGGTTGATATTCAGTGATACGTGATTAAAGGGACATGGATTATAGAAGCCCAAATAAAATTTAATTAATTCAGCAACTAGGCTTATTATAAAATAATGAAGCTCTATGATATGACCTCTTAGAAACATTATTTTAGCCAACTTTAAAAGAACATAGTTACCGTATAGAGAAGGAGTATTCAATGAATCTGCAAGACAGATATGCAGAAGAATAGAAGTTTACAAAGATGTGCTATGCTTTTGGAACATAATTAAAATGCTTTTTTTTTAAAAAATAAAAACCAGCTCTCCACTTTTCCTCTTTTGATAGCATGTTAAAGTACATATTTTAATAATATGTACTACTCACATTAAAATGATTTAGTGGACTAATAGAAGAGAAAAACTAAACACATCTACATTCTAAAGCAATGATTTTCAGATTCCAGTGTGCTGTAGAATCATGGGAGGGCCTACGAAAATAGATTTTAGAGGCTCACACCTAGTGATTTTACTCTGTTGACACGATGTTTCAGTTGTGCATCCACTTGGCTAAATTAAGCTATGCTTCTCTGTAGTTCCTTCTCTTGTATGATTCTTGATAGGCTGGGCTGGAAAATTTCCTAGGAGCTGGCAGGAACAAGGGAATAAGCAGACTTTTTTTTTTTTTTTTTTTTTTTTGAGACAGGGTCTCGCTTTGTAGTTCAGGCTGGCCCTGAGCTCACTATGGTGCCCAGGCAAGCCTCGAACTCAGCAATCCTCCTGCCTCTACCTCCCGAGTGCTGGGATTACAGACATGAGCCACCACGCCAGGCTTTTTTTTTTTTTTTTTGAGACAGGGTCTCGCTTTGTAATCCAGGCTGGCCCTGAACTCACTACGGACCCCAGGCAAGCCTCCAACTCAGCAATCCTCCTGCCTCTTCCTCCCGAGTGCTGGGATGACAGGCATGAGCCACCACACCTGGCTAAGCAGACATTTTTACATCATATATAAACAACTTTTCACTGATCCAACTGAGCACCCACCTAGGTGCTTCTGTGAAAGAAGTCTGAAGATGTAACTGAAGTCTTAACTAGTGGACATTCATTGAGGAAAATAAACCAGGGCGACCTCAAACAGCTTCCACTAGAGCAGTGCTTACTGGAGCTGTGGCTACAGGGATTTGCACGACCACGGAATGCTACACCACCAGCAGCAGCTAAGAGCCACGGGCACTAAACTCCAAGCCCGGAGAGCTGTTACAGGAGATGTGCCTCATGAGGCTTCGGGGAAGTGCCGTGCAGGGTTTTGTGAAATGTGCAGAAGTAGACACTGTTACTCTTAAACTTCAAGATTTATGTTTGCTCTATTGTCTTCTGTAGTTATTTGGGAGAAGTTACTTCTTTATTCTAGACTCTGTTTTCATTTTTGCAATGGAAATATTAATCCTGTGCTTGTCTACCACCGTATTTGGAAGAATACAACTTGTTTGGCTTCAAGGTCTTGCAGCAGGAGTGCAGCCCACCACAGAATAAGTCAAGTGTTGGTTTCACTATTGAGATATAATATACATTTCATATGTCAGAGGATATGAATACTTGTGAGAAGGTCAGGATTTAATACCACAGTGTAAAAAGTCTCCTCCTCCTGGAATTTTTTTGTGATCCTGACTATGGGATCTAAGAGGGAGATCTTTAGGGGAAGTCCTGGTTTAGTATCCTCATCAAAGAGATTTTATAAACTGTTACCTTTTGCTCATCTCCCCTTAATCAATGTAACTCAGTAGCCAGAAGACCCTTGTCAGACACACAACCTGCTAACACCTCCCCAGGCTTCAAAATCGTGAGAAATAAGCCATTCCAGGATGGCAAATTTCCATAGGAAACTTGGTGTGGGAATGTGATGAGGGGAAGAAATAAATATGATTCTGAAAGAAAATAAAAGAGCGTGTATAAAGGGGGTGAGGAGGTGTGGGTGGGTAGGGATATGGGTAAAAATGGGAATTAACTTGTGTCATATACTGGTACAAATTCCCCAATGTTATACCTGATTTTGAGATGTATATAAATTGTACCAATAAAGAATTCAATTAAAAAAAAGAAAAAAGCCATTCCAAAACAAAATTTAGAACTTCCAGAAAGAAAGAGAGGCAGAGATAAAGACAGAGATAGTACAGAGACAGTGACAGATAGATGGAGAATGGAGCTGGAGTGAAAGACAGGCCAGGAGCAGGAGAGGAGGGAGCCTCCCGTTCAGAACCATGGCTTGGCTCATGGCCATGGCTGTCGAGCCGTTTGTCACCTGTCTTTTCCTTCTAATCACCTACCTCTATAAACTGTGAACTTGCTTAGCTGCCCCATTAGTTGTTGAAGCCAACTTCTTACAATAAATTCACCTCCATGTACAAATACACAGATATGTAGGTTTGGGTGTGGAAAATCCTTTCTCCTTTTGAACCCTGAAAGATAAAGTGGCTTAAATTTCGACCACAGAATTTATCTGTAATTAATTTATAATGATGCTAATGCTTCTAATGATTTGTCGTTACAATTGGGAATCACTGTAATAATGAATGCAAAAGCTAAATATATATACATTTTCTGAGAAAATATTGAACACAAACTGAGATAAAGATATCAACCTGGAATTTTCAGTACTGAATAACCTACCCTTGTACAGAAGCATAATTCTCTAATTGAGACTGGTTCAGGTTGAGATTGGATAATAGTACCACCAACTGAATATTTGCCACATGCAAATCTTAATCTTACCAATGCAATACAGTCTTACCAATACACACATAATTACTAACTCATTCTTTGTATTATGGATAGTAGAGAATGAATATGAACACTTTGACCAAGGTCATGGCAAAGGTGGCAGAGGATACAATAGAATGAATTATCTGGTCAAAACATTATTATGTAAATTATTTTATTATGAATTATTTTGATGATTTTCCAGAAGATATTTTTCAACTCTGGTTTCAGTGTTATAAAGAAAACAGCTGGGGCTGGAGGGTTAGCTCAGTGGTTCTGGCACCTGCCTCCCAAGAGTTCGATCCCCGGTAACTACATATAATGTTGGGCGTGGAGACACGCCCACCAACAATCAACACCGCATAACACAATGCCGGACGTGGTGGCTCACGCCTGTAATCCCAGCACTCGGGAGGCAGAGACAGGAGGATTGCTGAGTTCGCGGCGGCTTGCCTGGGCACCATA
>PVIC010009738.1:0-44908 GCA_004025085.1 Thryonomys swinderianus
GGAATGGAATGGAATGGAATGGAATGGAATGGAATGGAATGGAATGGAATGGAATGGAATGGAATGGAATGGAATGGAATGGAATGGAATGGCAAGGAATGGAATGGCAAGGAATGGAATGGCAAGGAATGGAATCAAAGGAAGACTGTAAGCATCGGGATTTAGTGCACTATTATGGAATGGAATGGAATGGAATGGAATGGAATGGAATGGGATGGGATGGAATGGAATGGAGGAAGTATCGCTTTGGATTTAGCTCAGTTGTTCTGGAATGGAATAAAATAGAACGGAATGCAACGGAATGCAATGCAACGGAATGGAATGGAATGGAATTGAGTATGGGCCAGTGATTTGGCTCAGTGCTGTTGGCATGGAATAGAATGGCATGGAATGCAATGGAATGGAATGGAACAGAACGGAATGGAACGGAACCGAACAGAACGGAACCAAATGGAAAGGAACGGAATGCAATGCAATGCAATGCAATGCAGTGCAATGCTATGCAATGCAATGCTATGCAATGGAATGGAATGGAATGGAATGGAATGGAATGGAATGGAATGGAATGGAATGGAATGGAATGGAATGGAATGGAATAGAATGAAGAGAGTATGGCTTGGGATTTAGCTCAGTTGTTCTGGAATGGAATAGAACAGAACGGAAGGGAAGGGAAGTGAGTGAAGGGAAGCGAATGCAAGTGTTGTGCTGGGGATTTAACTCAGTGGTTGTGGAATGGAATGGTATGGAATGGAATGGAATGGAATGGAATGGAATGGAATGGAATGGAATGGAATGGAGAGAGTATGGGCTTGGGATTTAGCTCAGTTGTTCTGGAATGGAACAAAGTGGAATGGAATGGAATGGAATGGAATGGAATGGAATGGAATGGAATGGAATGGAATGGAATGGAATGGAATGGAATGGAATGGAATGGAATGGAATGGAATGGAATGGAATGCATACTGCTCAAGTTCTGCACGGCTCAGCTATACCCTAGGTCAATTTTCTCCTCCTTGACTAGTCATCTTCCACTTTGAGAATAACCTATCTCTCCCATTATCTACAATATGTTTTTTTGCTTTTTATTGTTTTTCATATTAAAAATGTGATATTTAACCATGTGTCTCATTTATTCTATTTGTAAGAGTTACAGTCTACAAACTGTAATATTTCATATTTCATTTAACATTTTTGACACAATGTTGCTGAGCTGACAGATCCCAGGTCATAAAGCAACTGCTAGCACAGCGTTTACACCGCACACAGATAGGGGCACACACCCCAGCCCTCATTAAGGACCCAAGATGCTTCAACCCAGCCTGTGCAGCCCAGCTTTGCCTGATCAGAAAGAGGATCTGTCCAGAGTCAGCACCTGCTGTGCCTTCCTAAGGGTCCCCGTTATCCATTGTTTGGTACATGTGCAAGAGCCTGCTCCACAGCCTATTCCACTACGGCCACCTGTACTCCAGCGCTCTTTTCATAACTGGAAGAACACACAGCGTGGCCAGGAGCCCAGCTTACCTGGGGACACAGGCCAGGAGGTTGGTGACATGAGAAGACAAATTTGCTCAGCACTCCTGAGCAAATTAGGGAAATACAGGCTCCTCCCTAGCTGTAGGACTATGGTACCCAAAACCTCTGGTGTGATTTCATGCTGAACTACCACACGCACAATCCTGCGTAAGGCTGCAGGACTATGTACCCAGAATACTTTGAGTCATTTTTCCCATGGACTACAATACCCGAGTGCTCTGTGTATGCAGGACTGTGTACCCAGAATCCTCAGTCATCTTCTTATAGAAATCCACAATCCTGTGCGAGGTCACAGGACTAGTACCCAATATTCTTACTGTAATTTACCCACTGACTACGATACCCAATATCCTCTGTGACTATGCGGGACTCGTATCCAGAATCCTCAGAGTCATTTTCCATAGACTAGGATACCCAATATGTTCTGTGACTATGCGGAAATCCGTACCCAGAATCCTCAGAGTCATTTTTCCCATGGACTACCATACCCAATATCCTCTGTAACTATGCGGGACTCCAAACCCAGAATCCTCACAGTCATTTTCTGATGGTCTATGATATCCAATATCTTCTACGAGTATGTGAGCCTCCGTATCCAGAATCCTGTCATTTTTTTTTTTCCAATGGACTACAATGCCCAGTAGCCTCTGTGAGTAGGTGAGGCGTCATGCCCAGAATCCTGTCATCTTCCCATGGACTACCACACCCACAATGCTCTGCGAGGTCGTAGCGCTATGTACCCAATAGTCTCAGAGTCTTTTTTTTTTTTTTTTTTTTTTCTTTTTGGAGACAGGGTCTCGCTTTGTAGTTCAGGCTGGCCCGGAGCTCACTAGGTGCCCAGGCAAGCCACCGCGAACTCAGCAATCCTCCTGTCTCTGCCTCCCGAGTGCTGGGATTACAGGCGTGAGCCACCACGTCCGGCATTGTGGTATGTGGTGTTGATTGTTGGTGGGCGTGTCTCCACGCCCAGCATTCTATGTGGTAACCGGGGATCGAACTCAGGACCTTGCGCTTGCGAGGCAGGTGCCAGAACCACTGAGCTAACCCTCCGGCCCCAGAGTCATTTTCTTATGGACCACTATGCCCAGTATCATTTGTGACTATGCAAGACTAGGTACCCAAAGTCCTGTCATTTCCCCATGGACTACCATGCTGGAGCATGCTGTGAGTATGCGGGACTACATACCCAGAATCCTTATTTTTCTCAAGAACTACGATACCAAATATCCTCTGTGAGTACGTGTGGCTACGTACCCAGAATCCTTAGCGTCATTTTTCCATGGACTACCTTATGCACAACCCTGCCAGAGGCTGCAGGACTATATACCTAGACGCCTCAGAGTAATTTTCCCATGGAATTTTGTGCATGTTTACCAAAGGATTATGGTAGCTAGGCTGAAGACTGTCACAGCCTCATAAGTTACAATAAGCAGAATCGTCCACTTGGTTACAGACTGCAATACCCAGAATCCTTCCCACGTTGACTGAGCAAAGACTCTCATGTCCAGAGTCCTCAGTGTTCTCCTCCAATAGCTACAACACCCCTAAATGGACTCCCTGTGGCAACTTGGCTAGGATGCCTAAAAGCCTAGATTTGCTCCCATACCAAAGACTACATTATCCAGAATCCTTGCTGGTCCTTCATGGAAAGGCTATTACACCCAAGACTTCAAGCAGAGTCTTTAAAAAGACTGACAGCCGGGCGTGGTGGCTCACGCCTGTAATCCCAGCACTCGGGAGGCACAGACAGGAGGATTGCTGAGTTCGAGGCTTGTCTGGGCTACATAGTGAGCTCAGAGCCAGCCTGAACTACAAAGCGAGACCCTGTCTCAAAAAAAAAAAAGACTGACAACCTGAATCTCAGTCTTTTTCTCCAAGGACTATGCTGCCCAGGATTCTCGATGTCCCCCTCTTCCCCCAAATCAGGGCTAACACACAGAATCTTCCATGTGCTCCTCAAAGGCTATTATGGGCATAATCTTCTGCGCTGTATTATACCAGAAGCCCAGATGTGGGAAGCAGACCCTGCTGGAGGAGGCCTCTTTTCAGGCCTGAAGATCTGCACTGGGTGCTGCACCAACTAGCAGTTGCAAGATCTGCACTATACCAAACAGTGCTGCCCAGCTCCCAAGATGATCTGCGACCTCTGGATTGCTGCATCGGGATGCCTGATCAAAGAAGTCTTAACCTCTGGCTCAGAGTCCCCTTCCCTTGACCCTTCTACTAGGAGTTTGCTGATCTTCCTCTAATACAATCTCTGCTCGATTTACTGACTCCATCAATGATAGAGGATACTGTTTTAGTGAGTAAATAAAATAAAATGACAAAAAGAAGTAACCTCTTAAGGATAGGAATAGGGAAGTATTCTAAGAGACAAAGACTTGTGCCTTGAGAGCCTGGGCTAATCTTTAACATAAGATAAGAAGTTTGCAGATCACCTGGGGAGAAGTTTTACAAGCAGAGAGAGCTCATCCCGGGAAACTTTTAAGTGCTGTTTGCCAGAAAGAGTTATCTTTGCATTTTGAGTTCTTGTAGACTTAGATTCTAACCATGTTAAGCCTATATGTTAATCATTAACTACATTGTCAATTGTAAGCCTTACACGTAAACACTGTAGCTAGAAATACTATAAAAGAGCGCTGAAGAATAAACTCAAGGCCTGCTCAGTATTGACTGAGAAGTCCTCCAGAGCCCATTTTCCTGTCTTCTTTTCTTAATCCGCGCCCCTCGACTTCACTACCCCGCCATTTTGTCCGGCTGGCTCTGGCACCCAGAATCCTTGGTAGATTCTGGGGATTCACTGCCCAGGACTTCAATACAGGTGTTCACCCAAACGTGCACTATCAGTCCTCTCTCAGATCTGCTAGGGGTCTGAAGTCAAGCTTTGGTTTCTATATTTTTAGGAGTTTATGAGTACATTAGGAAAATTTGCTATTTCAGTGATACATTATGATTTTGAATTAGTGTGTCTTTGGACTTTACTCTGTTTTTCCTGTGCAAAATTTAATCTTGAGTTAATTTTATCTATTTTTTTATGTATTTGAGACAGGACCTCACTCTTTAATTCAGTCTGGCCTTAGAGGCAGCGATCCTCTTGGCCTCAACTCCAGAGTGCTGGGATTACAGGTGTGTCCCACCCCACCCAGCCATCTGTATTTCTTTTTTAAATTCTGTATTTGGAGTCACAGTTGAGATGTTTCCTTTTTTTTCTTTTCTTTTTTTTTTTTTTTGCTTTTTTTGTGTTTTTGTTTTTGTTTTTGTTTGAGACAGGGTCTCGCTTTGTAGTTCAGGCTGGCCCTGAGCTCACTATGTAGCCTAGGCAAGCCTCGAACTCAGCAATCCTCCTGTCCCTGCCTCCAGAGTGCTGGGATGACAGGCGTGAGCCACCACGCCCAGTTTAGTGCTTTTTTTTCTAGAGATGATGTTACTTTGTTTCTAATGTTTAGATCTCAGTATTTATCAAGTTATATAACAGCAATACAAATCTAGTTTTACCTTTTTCTTAGTTTATATCAATTTCTTTAACCAATCTTTATGATTTTAATTACTGTTTTATATACAATGTAATAAAGTATATAATGCAGCTTTCTTTTTTTTTCTTTTTTTTTTTTTTTGAGACAGGGTCTCGCTTTGTAGTTCAGGCTGGCCCTCAACTCACTATGTAGAAAAGGCAAATTTCGAACTCAGCAATCCTCCTGTCTCTGCCTCCTGAGTGCTGGGATTACAAGCGTGAGCCACCACGCCCGGCACTGTGATAGTGGTATTGATTGCTGGTGGGCATGAGTCACCACACCCAGCACTGTATGTGGTTACCCAGGATGGAAGTCAGGACATTGCGCTTGTAAGGCAGGTACCGGAACCACTGAGCTAAATCTCCGGCCCTATTTCATTTATTTTTGAACAATCTCTAGAGTTTTTCTTTTCTGTTCTCTAGAGTTTAATTTTCCTTTTAGGTAATTGTGTTCCACCAACACTACAATGATCTTTTAAACATGGAAGGCTTATACTTTTCTAGTATCTTTAAGAGGTAGCCAGAGCACATTAACATTATTTTCAGCATTTCACTAGTTACACCTTTTGTTTTTTTGTTTTGTTTGTTGTTGTTGTTGTTGTTGTTTTGAGACAAAGTCTCACTTGGCAGTTCAGCCTGACCCTGAGCTCACTATGTAGCCCAGGATAGCCTTGAAATCAGCAATCCTTCTGTCTCTGCCTCACAAGTGTTGGGTATACAGGCATGAGCCACCACACCCAGCATTGTGGTATGTGGTACTGATTGCTGGTGAGCGTGAGTCACCAGTCCTGTATTGTTGTATGTAGTTACTGGGGATGAAGCAGGGACGTTGCACTTGCTAGGCAGGCTCCAGAACCACTGAGCAAAATCTCCAGCCCTTTTGTTTTATTTTAATAAATGAACTGCTATGGCTTTAATTTTCACACTAGAACTAATATTGAAGTTTAATCCCTTTGGTAATATATTATCTAGGCAGTGTCAGCAGAAACTAGGAGGTGATTAGGTCATGAAGGGATTAATCCAGTCAGATCAGTGGCTTTATGTGTCATGAAGCATGAGTCTCTCTAAAAAGCCATTTTGTCTCAGTCTTTACATGCACTCATCTTCACTACTTGACCTCAGGATCCTGCAGTATCCTCTTAGGTGAAAGGGCTTTGACAAACTGAGTCTCCTTGACCTTGCACTTCCAGAACCCTGGGATAAACAAATCTTTAGTCGTTACAAATTTCCAATATGTGGTATTCAGTAGTAGTAAGAGAAAACAGTAGGAAAAGAATTCACATCTCCGTCTCTGCAGGAAAATTAAGTTGATTGAATTTCTTTATAGAAGCACATTAAAATTTAGATTTGTGGCAATTGACATTTATCTTTTTATATGTAAGACATTCATTTTATTTAGTTGAATTTTGTGTTTGTGATAAGTGAAAATTAAAGCATTCTTAGAAAAATTGCAGTACTATCTCTACATAAAGAGTAAGGATTATCCCCTGTGCCACCAAAAAAAAAGGGCCGGAGACTTAGCTCAGGAGTTCTGGCACCTGCCTAGCAAGTGCAAGGTCCCTAGTTCCACCCGGGTAACCACATACAATAATATGGGGCATGGTGACTCATGCCCACCGGCAATCAGTATCACATACCACAGTGCCAGGGTATGGTGGTTCACACCTGTAATCCCAGCACTCAGGAGGCAGAGGCAGGATTGCTGAGTTCGAGGCTTGCCTAGACTACATAGTGAGCTCAGGGCCAGCCTGAACTACAAAGTGAGACCCTGTTTCAAAAAAAAAAAAAAAAGATACACCCAAGGTAAATACTATATTAACTAAGACAGGCTTGAAGATTTATAGTGTAGATGAAGTAGTCCATTTTCTGAAACTTATAGCTAGAATAAATTTGAAATACCAATTATCAAGTATCTGAGGAGTATAGATATAAATTACAGAATTCTTCCAAGCATGGATTTGAGAGCTACTTACTGTCTAAGTATACAGCTATGATTTCAAGCTTAGTTTGGCAGAAACCTCATGAACAAAGTTTGGAATGGAAAGAGTAATTTGTTCCTTCTTTGATTATTTCTTGGAACATGTTTTGTTTGTTTTGTACCAGAGGTTGAACTCAGGACCTTGGACTAGCCCAGGCAGGTGCAGCACCACAGAGCCAATACAACATAGCAAACATATGAGATGCACTGAAAGCAGTTCTATAAGGGAAATTTATGGCAGTGAATTCCCATATCAGGAAAACAGAGTGGGCTTAAGTGAACAACCTAATGTTGAATCTCCAGCTTCAAAAAAAAAGAAAAAGCCAAGCCTAATGCTCATATGAGAAAGGAAATTATAAAGATCAGAGCAAAGGACTGGAGATTTAGCTCAGTGGTTCCAGTGCCTGCCTAGCAAGTGCAAGGTCCCGGGTTCCAACCTTGGTAGATGCATACAACAATACCAGGCGTGGTGACTTATGCCCACCAGAACTCAGTACCACATACCACAATGCCAGGCATGTTGGCTCACACCTGAATCCCAGCACTTGGGAGGCAGAGACAGGAGGATTGCTGAGTTCAAGGCTTGCCTGGGTTACACAGTGAGCTCAGGGCCAGCCTGAACTACAAAGCGAGACCCTGTCTCAAAAAAACTAAAAACAGAAAATGTGTTTTATTTTAAATCAATGGATTTTGCTATAAAAAGGATAGATATTTCTAGATGCACCTTAAGAACATACTCAATTGAATTAAATCAGACACACATGTTTAAATATCATATTGTTTTCTGGTATGAGAAACCAAGAGGGTAAATAAGGGCCAAAAAGTGTAACAGATACTGGGGAGTAGGAAGAAAATGTTTATATGGGAAAAATATCAAGGAAATGAGGAGAGGGAAAGAAAGGGAAAAGGAAAAAGGAAAACAGAAGGAAAAAATGGCAACAAATCTTTTGGAAAAAAGAAGAGGAGATGAAGGTGATAGGGTGGGAAAAAAGAATCAAATTCTATTTATGTATAGAAACAAATTTCCTATGATTGGCCCGGAGGGTTAGCTCAGTGCTTCCGGCGCCTGCCTCGCAAGCGCAAGGACCTGAGTTCGATCCCCGGTAACCACATATAATGCTGGGCGTGGAGACACGCCCACCAACAATCAACACCGCATACCACAATGCCGGACGTGGCGGCTCACGCCTGTAATCCCAGCACTCAGGAGGGCAGAGACAGGAGGATTGCTGAGTTCGCGGCGGGTTGCCTGGGCACCGTAGTGAGCTCAGGGCCAGCCTGAACTACAAAGCGAGACCCTGTCTCTAAAAAGCAAAAAAAAAAAAAAAAAAATTCCTATGATAATGTAATGGCTGTGTATATCTAAAGTGTACCAATAAAATTAATTTTAAAAATAAAAAGTCAGTTTGGTTTGGGGTTTGCATGCACCCTAACTTTAAAGCTGCTGATGCACCTTACTACAGTAAGTTTGAAATACTTATTCTAGTAAGGGGAATACTTATTCTAGGGCGGGGAACTTATTCTAGTAAGGGGAATACTATTCTAGGGCGGAGAAGACTGGGAAGACGGCTATTTCTGTCTCTTTCATGTCTCGTGCCTCAGTCCTCAGTCTCGATGTCTGCCCTCCTGCTTTTGCCTCTGTCCCTCCTGTCACCCTCCCTTTCGGACTTCTATCCCTCAGGCCACATGCTTTAACACACCTCTGTACTATCTCTGCCCTCGCTGTCTCTAGGCTGCTCCTCTCCCCGCCCTAGTATCCGTACCTGGCTGTCTCTCCCTCTCCACAACTCTCTCTGCTCCAGTCCATCTCCAAGCCCCTGCTTTTCAAACTCAAGCCAGGTGGGTTGTTGCTTTGGCCACCATCTGGTCAGTTTTCTGGTTTCACGGAATTTTTTTTTTTTTTTTTTTTTTTTTTAGCGATAGAGTCTCGCTTTGTAGTTCAGGCTGGCCCTGAACTCACTATGTAGCCCAGGCAAGCCTCGAACTCAGTTGATCCTCCTGCCTCTGCCTCCCGAGTGTTGAGATTACAGGTGTGAGCCAACACGCCCGGCACTACGCAAGGAGATTCTACTGCCCACCGCCCGGTAGTACAGAAGCGCCTCACCGCGCTGTGTTCGCGCACAGAGGATCCATGGACTACATCTCCCAGTAAGCACCGCAAACAGCTTCTCTGCTCCGCGGTGTAGTGGATACCCAAGGAAAACACTCGCCCCAAATTGCCATAGAGACAGAGAGGCTGACAGGCTGACGGCTTCCTAGTTAAGGCCATGATTGGTGTAAAATCCTGCAACTCCCAGGACGGCCCACAAAGAAATGAAAAAAATAGGGGGAGGGGGCATGCGCGGTCTAGAGGACGTACAGCCATTGGCTGCTCCGTGAGAAGCTGTGCACATCAATAGGGGCCGGACTCTGGATCGGAGGCAGGGAGCCTGGAAGAGACAGCTAGAAGCGCGCCCTGCTTGACCCTTGCAGCCACCACTAATCCGAGGAGCAGAACGAGGGAGGGGGCTCCGAGTAAAGACAGAGACAAGGATGAGGGAAGGGCGGGAGAACATTTGAGGGTAGGCGAAGCATCTTGGGAGTCGTAGTCCGCCGCGACGGAACACAGCGAGCGCGCATGCTTGAGAGTGCGGCGCGGACCGCTGCGCGCGGAGCGCTGAGGTGATGGTGGGGGCCTTGCTGCCGGGAAGGTTTGGGAGGGGCGGGGAAGACGGCGGTCACCCTGAAGCTCTCGCTACCTAGAGAGGCCGGGAGGGCGAGTTTCTCCTGCAGGCGGACTGCGCGCTGTCCCGCAAAGCTTGTCACTCACTGCTTATTTCCACGGCGACAGGCTCCGGAAGGCCCGCCTACGGCTGTCACGGCTTGGTGGAGCGGTCGGGAACCGGAAGCTGTAGCCACGGTTTCTGGGAAATGTATTCCTGGAACCTGCTCCCGGCCTGGCCCACTTGTCAGTTACCCAAATTTTTCTGACTGACCTGTAACCTTGAGGAACAAGGTTTTACTCCTGACATCAGGCGGCCCTGTTGACAATACTTACTTGGCAGGGGAGATGCCATAATCTCGAAATCAATAACACCCGAGGACGGATGACTGCTATGCCGTCCTGTTAATAAACTCAGATTTTCACAAAGTCCCTGCTATGAGGGAAAAGGCAACCTCAGTTGCAAATAAGGAGACTGCAGTTCACAAAGGCACACGGGAAAATCAGAATCTTGAACCATCTTTGCAGGCTTTTGACAAGGCAGGTCTCCAGGCCCTGACCTCCCATCCACACTGGTGACTTTGCACAGGTTGAGACGGGAAACCAAGTGGCCCCTGAAGAGGCCCCTCGTGTGCCAGGCTGGAAACGAATGATAGTGGGGCCTGAGTTGAGCCATGTCTGAGAGATTGTGGGGGAGAGACTAAGGGTTTGGGGACAGGAGGCAGCAGTGGTGCTGATATCAGGTTGCAGGTGACACAAGTGCCATTTTCCAGGTAAAGATATAGCTGAGGTCAAGGATCAGGTCATTAGTGTTGAAGAAGAGCAGGATAAAGTGAAGAGAGGAGTTATTTAGGCCTAAGAAGCAGTCTGGTTGTTTTGTTGTTGGTTTAACTTGTCTTTTTGGAGACAGGGTCTCGCTATGATCTTCCTGACTCTGCCTTCTAAGTACTAGAATTATATTTTGAGGTGGCAGGCTACCAGAAGTTCTGCACAGACCAAGTTGGAGGAAAGGCCAGGAAAACAGTCTCTGGGGTGCGACTTCCTCTGTCAGTTTCCTCATCCACCTTCCGATGGGGTTAGTGCTGAGGATGGACTAGCACAGAGTATACCCTCAAGATGTATTCACTGACATTTTGTCCTTAGTGCAGCAGCCTTTTTCTGTTTCTTCACTAGATAACAGACACTGAATCTGCAGGCCTGATCTGGTGACCCCAGTGAGGCCCACCATGCTGGGACTCCCAGGCCATACACCCCCAGATGATGAGCCTGTCATGGTGAAGCTGGAAGACTCTGAGGAAGAGGAGGAGGCTGCCCTGTGGGATCTGGGACCAGAGGCTGCACGCCTGCGCTTCCGAGGATTCTGCTATGAGGAGGCAGTAGGTCCCCAAGTGGCCCTAGCCCAGCTTCGAGAGCTGTGTCACCAGTGGCTGCAGCCAGAGTTGCACTCCAAGGAGCAGATGATGGAGATGCTGGTGCTGGAGCAGTTCCTGGCTGTGCTGCCACCCAAGATCCGGGGCCACGTGCAGGGGCAGCAGCCAAGTAGCCCTGAAGAGATAGCTGCCTTGGTTGACAGGCTCCGTTGGGAGCTGGGCGGGCCACGGAGATGGGTAAGTCCATGTCCTGCATCATGGAAGGTCAGTGCTAGAGCACTGTTTTGCTTTATCGTATACTGGGGAATGCTAATGTTTAACACACAAGTACAGAAGTGACCACCCATAACAAAGACCTTGTGTACAACTCCTCAAGCCAGGAGGGTTCTCCACCCAATTCCTGCATTAGCTGAAATCCTCTGTACCAATGGGATTCAGGGTAAGGGGAGAGAGGGAGGGCACCATGCAGCTCTAGGTGTCAGCAACAAAGAGCGCCTGCAAGTGTTCCTTTGCCTCCTGCCCCAGGCCGAAGAGAGGTGGGATCTTTTTTTTTTAATTGAATTCTTTATTGGTACAATTTATATACATCTCAAAATCACATATAACATTGGGAAATTTGTACCAGTATATGCCACAAGTTAATTCTCATTTTTACCCAGAGAGGTGGGATCTTGAAGGACCTTGTTGGTTGGTATTAACGAGGCAGACTTGGGTCCTAAAGTGGAGTGGTACCCATGAGTCCCATGCTGGTTATGCCCACTCTCTCCTTGGTGGGGACATCTCCCCAGGTCACAGTCCAGGTACAGGGCCAGGAGGTCCTGTCGGAGAAGATGGACCCTTCCAGCTTCCAACCTCCACTTCAAACCAAGCCTCAGACTCAAGACCCTGGACCTGAGATACCTCCCAGGGCTGTGCAGGAATTGCCACTGGGCTTTCAGGTGAAAGAGGAGCCAGAGATTACAGAGGAACCAGGTGAGGCCAGGCAAGGTGGGCTGCACCTGTTGGATGCAATGGTTCCCATGTGCCCTTGGCCCACATCTCCCACCCAATTAGGTTTCCCCTCCAGTTCATCTTTGTCTCTTACAAGCTACAGCCCTATTTCCGCAGCTCTCCCCCAGCATGGAGCAGACTTTGGGTTACCTTTGTGTCAATCAGTGAAGGACATGTACTGGCAGCTGGGGAATAGGCTGATGTATAGGTGAGTGCTGCTGTGACAGGACCCTGCAGTGCTGGGGGGATCCCCTCCACCTTCCCCTCCCCACCACATGCCACCATGCCTGGATGGATACACACACATGCCCATCCTGCCCTCAAGCACACAGAGCTGCAGACGAGCAACCTAGGCTTACCTGAGCCCCTGACCTTCTAATGTGCTCTCCTTTGTCCTATGCCCAATCCAGGCTCTCAGCTGCCCCACCTTGCCCACCCCAGGCCTCACTTCCTACCTAGGTTTCCCTCTTGCCTGAGTTAGCGTCTGGATGCTGGCATCTGTCATACCACTGAGAATGGCAGTGGGGTGGGAATGTCCTCAGGCTACCTGACCCCACTTTTTCTCCCTAGAGTTGTTGGAGTCCGGGCCTTTACCTGTGACCCAGGGGGCTGGACCCACCCTCCTACCTGAGGAGACCCAGGTGAGCCCCACACAGGGGGTGACGCATCCCCTGCCCCAAGCCTCCACAGTGGGTGCCAGTAGATCCTTCCCTGTTCCCAGCCAGCAGGTGAGCTGTGACCACTATGGTTTCAGGGCTGCAGGCCTGTGCTGGAGCTGACCTCTCCCCACAGTGACAGTGGGCCTGAGGGGCCTTCCTGGAAGGAGTGGCCCAGGGCCCTGTGGCATAAGGAAGCTGGGGACCGCTTCTCCCCAGGTGAGTGAAACACGAGCCATGGTGGGTCTGGGTCCCCGCATACATCACCCACTCATGGCCCAACCAGGCTGCCTTTTCCAGGTCCCCAAACTCCCTTCTTCTCTGGAACATTCTCTGCCACAGACCCTGTGGCTCCTCCCATCCACCGTAAACTTCCTGAGAGTAAAGCTCGTGTTTCCCACACCTGTGTCCTGTCCTCGTTCTGGAATCCTAGGTTTTGCTGATCAGGTGTCAGGTCTAGCTGTGGCATGAAGCAGGTTGTAGACAAAATAGGAGGGACCTTGACAGAGCAGAGAGACCTGGCGAGGACCCAGCAGGTACTTCCCAGGATCCTGGTTTACCCCTTGTGCTGCTGAGGCTTCCTGTGGATTCTGAGATATCACATACCTGAAACATATTTGTCCAACCTTTAAATAGCATTACTAGATGGAAGTCTGATTGAAAGACAGTTTTTTACCTATACTGGGAACTGAATTCACACATGCTAGGCAAGTGCTCTACCACTGAGCTATAATATACCACTCCAGCCCCAAATTTCTCTTTCATTTTTCTTTTGTTTTTTTTCTCTGAGTGCTGTACTGGGTATGGAACCTAAGGCCTTTACACTAAGCTACATCCTCAGCCCTAGTTTTATTTTTTGCAACAGGGTCTTGCTAGGTTGCCCAGAGTGGGTTTGAATTTACTATCCTGCCTTACTCTGCTGGAGTGCTAAGATTACAAGCATGCGCCACCACACCCAATTATTTTCATTAGCTCAAGGTCAGAGTTTTATCAGTGTTATTAGTGAACCCATTCAATTTGAAGTTCATCTCTTTCAGTTGTAGAAATTTGCCTTAAGTGTTTTTTAAGCTTTCCTACCACTGTTCTATTCTGTTTCTGAGATACCTGTAATATTTTTATCTCTGAAACATGTTGAGATTTTCATTTATTCTAGCAGTTATTTAATCTCCAAGAGTATTTTAATTCTTGAAAGGTGTAATTTTACAGTTGCTTCCTTTTGTTCGGTCAGTTATAATAGCTTCCCTTATTTCTCTGAGGACAGCAATCCTTTGTTTCACTAAATTTTCTTCTCACAGTGTGGCTTCTGTCCCCATAACTTGTTTGGATGTGGATCTTCCTAGCTGTGGTACAAGGCCTGGTGGGATGTGATACAACTGCTCCTTAAGAAGTTTGCAGGGGGTGCTGGGGATTTAGCTTGGTGGTTACAGGGCCTGCCTGGCAAGCGCAAGGTCCAGAGTTCAATCCCACAGTGTCCAGAGTTCATACCACAACAGCAGGTGTGGTGACTCACGCCCACCAGCAATCAGTACCACATACCACAGAGCCAGACATGGTGGCTCACACCTATAATCCCAGCACTCTGGAGGCAAAAGCAGGAGGGTTATTGAGTTCAAGGCTGGCTTGGGCTACATATATAGTGAGCTCAGGGCCACCCTGAACTACAAAGTGAGACCCTGTCTCAAAAAAAAAAAAAAGTTTGCAGGGAAGTAAGCAGGGTCCAAAACTTAAGTAGTCACTGAAAGATCCATAGGACACTCTGGCCAGAGAGTTTCTGCTGTAAATTCCCTTATATTTTGCTCTAAGTTCCCAATTCAGTTTCCTGACAATCTTGGAAGAAATAATGTTGTCTTGACATCCAGAGTTACTGCTGCTTAACCCTCCTGACATTCTCAGTGTGGTCTCTAACCTCAATGCAGCCTTCTTCTAGGAAAGAGGAGAAACCCAGGAAACAGAGCCACAGGGGTACATTGTGGGCCCTGCCAAACCCTATCCATGCAGCTGCTTGGCTAAAGAAGCCTGCTGCCTATATTTCATGGGCTTTAAGAACTTTGGGGGTGCCAGCACTTTGGAGGGCAAGGCAGGAGGATTACCAAGAGTTCAGGCCCAGCCTGAACTACACAGTAAGAGCCTGTCTATAAAAAACAAACAAATAGGGCCAGAGGGTTAGCTCAGTGGTTCCGGCGCCTGCCTTGCAAGCGCAAGGTCCTGAGTTCAATCCCCGGTAACCACATACAGTGCTGGGCATGGTAGCTCACGCCCGTAATCCCAGCACTCAGGAGGCAGAGACAGGCGGATTGCTGAGTTCGAGGCTTGTCTGGGTAACATAGTGAGCTCAGAGCCAGCCTAAACTACAAAGCGAGACCCTGTCTCAAAAAAAAAAAACAAATAGAACCTCTGAAGAAAAATGGGTTGGGTTGTTTCGCTTTTTTTTTTTTAGCTCTTCGGCTCCCCCAGTGCTAGCTTACTAAGTACCACCACACCTGGCTTGAAACTGTCAATTTCTTTTTGTTTATTTGTTTGTTTCTTGCAGTGCTGTAGATCGAATTTGCATTCTTGTGCTTGCAAGGCAGGTGCAGTACCACTTGAGCCAAATCCCCAGCCCTTGTCAGTTTCTTATATGTCCTTCTAGAAAGATTCTGTACAAAGGAGCAAAGACATACACATATAGTCACAGGCCCATAACAATGTTTTGGTCAACCCTGACCACAAACACAATGGTGCTTTTAAGATTATACCAGTTGTTGGGATTAGGAATGTAGCTTACCACAGTGTGAGGACTGAAATAAAAACCAGCCAAAATAGGAACACCCATCATAAGACTTTAATGGAGGTGAAAGCTGTCATGCTGTCTCAAACAATGGCAGGAGAGGGCTTAGGGAAATGGAGTTCCAGGTTGGGAGAGCATTGTGACAGATCAGAAGTGGCCTGCCCTGGGTGGCAGGTTAGGGAGCTGACCGACAGGCTGCCACTTGGCACACGTGAAGGAGGAAAGGAGGCCATTTTAGATCTGGCACAGTTTAGGGGCCCTCTGACAGAGTGGTGACTATCAAGGCTCTTCGTTCAATCCCCAGCACATACACTGAAAGATTAGATTGGCCATCACTGTGGTGTTCATTCAACAAAGATACCTAAGAATACATTTCCTCAGTTTGGTCCTATAGTTAAGCATCATATAACTGTACAGACACACCATTGTATTTGTCCACCCAGGTTCCTACTGACATACAGTACTTTTGAGTTTTCCTTGGTGGACTGATAAAGAGTGAGCGTGACAGACATGTGGCCCATGCCTGTGATCCCAGCACTCTCTGATGCTAAGACAAGAAGGTGACAAGTCTGAGCCAAGCCTTGGCCAATGTAGTGACTTAGCAACACTGTGTCTTACAATTAAAAAAAAAAAAAAAAAAAAAAAAAAAAACAAGAGGAAAACATTTATTTTAAAGAACTGGGAATGCAGGTCACTTTGAAGACCTGCATCCAACCCCTAGGGCCACAAGATAATAGTAATAACTTGCTTTTTAAGCAAAACCTTTATTGATAACACTCATAATACAGAATTTTACCTGTACATAATACACCTTGCTTCCTTTACTCCATTCCCCCCTCCCTTTGTTTCCATTTTTCCTTCTATTTTTTTCCTTGTCCCTACTTTCCTCTCCTCATTTGCACATTCTTCCCATTTCCCAATACCTGTCATTTTGGTACTTATTTCCACTTTCAGTTTCTTACCCCAGAGAAAAAAAATATGGTATTTAAGCATGTGTATCTGATTTATCTCACAAAGTATGGTCTCAAAGTGTACCTATTTAGCTAACAATCTCTCGTTTATCCTTTATGGCAGAATACTACTCCATTATATTAAAAGAAACACACCTTTATCTGTCAGTTGATGGGCATTTGGACCATTTCCAAGATCTAGCTAGTAATAATTAACTTAAAATGAACTGAGAATGTAGTTCACTGCAGTGGACTCCAGTTAATCCCCAACACCACAAGAAAAATAATAAATTATACACTGATAATTTACGAGGCAAGCTCTGGAACAACTGAGCAAAATCCCTGGCCCCCAACAGGTCGTTTAGCCCCAGGGGATAACACCTAAAAATCCAATTAGAATCACTAGCCAAAGTGTAGTTCATTAGCAGTGCTCAGGAGCATTGGCAGGGTAGGGATGAGTTCAGCCCCACTGTGTACTTTTCTTACTAACAGGAGAGGAAGATGACTCCACTTTTTTATTTTTATTTTTTTTGTGATAGGGTCTTGCTTTGTAGTTTGGGTCACCCCTGAATTCACTTTGTATCCCAGGCAAGCCTCGAACTCAGCAATCCTCCTGTCTCTGTCTCCCGAGTGCTGGGATTACAGGTGTGAGCCACCACGCCCGGCATTGTGGTGTGTGGTACTGATTGCTGGTGGCCGTGGGTCACCATGCCTAGCCTTGTATGTGGTTACCAGGGATCAAACCAGGGACTTTGCATTTGCTAGGCAGGTGCCAGAACCACTGAGCTAAATCCCTCACCTCAGTTAAAACATTTTTGACGTGCTCTGGCCAAATGTCAGGTTATTGGCCTTCCATGTAATATATTGAAACTGTTAGGAAGTTAATTAACTCTTTGCCTCCGGGAAACTTCCCAACTTCTCCTTTGTCTTCTGACCCTGAGGTGATTTTTGCTGATTTCCTTTGCTGTGTTCTATTTAGCTAACTGTTCTGTGGTGGCTAATGGATTTTCCTTCCTCAACTATAACCTTCATTCTCTTGATCCTTTTTTTTTTTTTTTTTAAACTGCTGGCTGACACCTCCTCTCACCCAGCCTCTGGAGAGGCCTCCTGTGGTAAGCATGTCAGGCCCCACATCCCTCCTGCAGACCAGGCCTCTGTTTTGGTTACATTTAGTCCCAGGACCCTGTGCCCAGGCTTGTGTGGAGTCCACTCCTCAGATGTTGCCCGGGTTTCTCAGGTGAAGCCAAGAGCCTGGCTTCCTTGTCCCATCCCTTTGTGCTGGCCTTGCTACCAGCCCACTTCTGTCCTGGTGTCCACCCCACCACTGGCTTAAGCAGATCTGGTAAGTCTTCTCACCTGCCCCAGGTGCCCTCCTTATCCTGGGCTCCATCCGGCTGTCCTTTCAGGGCAGCCTGCACGGATAGAGGGCCTGCTCCTGGGCTGCACGAGGGCCCAGGCGGAGGGCACACTTAGCGGCGGTTCCTTTACACAGGCTCTGCACTGTGGTCAGACGGTGACTCCGTGGGGCCGACCGCGCTGAGCCTGCACCTCCAAGTACCCTGGGACCAGGGCCAGGTACAGCGGCCATCACAGGAAAGCGACCCCAGTGCAGACGGAGAACCCTGCCCAGCCACTGTCCACTGGCACCGAGGCCGGGGCCGTCCGAGCGCAGGGGCCAGGCCTGGCCGGGGCGGTCGCTGCGACGTGTGTGGCAAGGTGTTCAGCCAGCGCAGCAACCTGCTTCGGCACCAGAAGATCCACACGGGCGAACGCCCCTTCGTGTGTGGTGAGTGTGGCCGCAGCTTTAGCCGCAGCTCACACCTGCTGCGCCACCGGCTCACACACTCGGAGGAGCGGCCCTTTGTGTGCAGCCAGTGTGGCCAGGGCTTCGCTCGCCGCGCACGGCTGGAGGAGCACCAGCGCGCACACACCGGCGAGCAGCCTTTCCGCTGCTCCGACTGTGGCCAGCACTTCCGCCAGCGCGCCAACCTGCGGCAGCACCAGCGCGTGCACAGGGATCCCCCGGGCACACGCCCCGCGCCGCCCCCCGACGTCGGCGCGCCAGAGACTCGGGGCCCCTTCCAGTGCAGCGAATGCTGTGAGAGCTTCGCTTGCCACGCAGTGCTGCTGGAGCACCAGGCTGTGCACACCGGCAGCAAGTGCTTTGGCTGCGCCGAGTGCGGCGAATGCTTCAGCCGGCGCACCGTGCTCCTGCAACACCGACGCGTGCACAGCAGCGAGCGGCCCTTCACCTGCCCCGACTGTGGGCAGAGCTTCCGTCAGCGCTCCAACCTCACACAGCACCGGCGCATCCACACGGGCGAGCGGCCTTTCGCCTGCGCTGAATGCGGTAAGGCTTTCTGCCAGCGGCCCACACTCACACAGCACCTGCATGTGCACACCGGGGAGCGGCCCTTCGCCTGACCGGATTGTGGTCAGCGTTTCAGCCAGCAGCTCAAGCTCACACGCCACCAGCGCACGCACACTGGCGAAAAGCTGCACCGTTGTGCTGATTTCGGCCTGGGTTTTGCACAGGTGTCGCGCCTCACTGAACATCAGCGCGTGCACACTGGTGAGCGGCCCTTCGCCTGCGCTGACTGTGGCCAGCGCTTCCGCCAGCGTGCCAACTTGTCGCAGCACCAGCATAATCACACTGGCGAGCGGCCTTACGCCTGCCCCGAGTGCGGTAAGGCCTTCCGCCAGCGCCCCACGCTCACACAACACCTGCGCACTCACCAGCGGGAGAGGCCCTTTGCCTGCCAGGACTGCAGCCGCCGCTTCCACCAGAGCACGAAGCTCCTCCAACACCAACGCGTGCATAGTACGGAATAGTCTCGCTCGCTGCAAGCTGAGATGCAGAGGTGCTCAATAAACGGTAGGCAATGACAGCACACATGCCCTGTACAGTGTGCTTTCTCCAAGCCCTGCTACCCTATGGGGCAGCCAGTGTCCCACGACGAGTGCATGGCACAGTGCAATCCCCACTCCTCGAGGTGGAAATGTTTTCTGTGAGCATCCACCAAACCAGCCAGGTTCTCCTAGCACACAGACAGCCACAACAGATATTTCAGCAGGGCTGCTAACCGGAGAGCAGGTGGCTGTTGCGAACTGAAAAGAGTAGAAAAGATGTCAGGGAGGTAAAACAGGTGGAGTCTCTGAGGAAAAGGTGCTAACAGAGAGTTTGTGGAGTCTTAAGCCAGCATTGAGGCCCTGTGGGCCTTTTTTACTGCTTGGCTGGTCCTTGATTACCCCCAGAAGATAACCCATGGGCCTTGGATGAGATTCCTGGTGACGGGGTACTCGTGTGGATCTCTGAGAATCCAGTAAACTGGTTGAGAAGTATGTTTATAAAAAATGTACTGCTCCCAGGACTCCATTACACTGCTGCCATACCAGATGGAGTGCTCTTCCCTCCCCACCTAGCCCCAGTAGTACCTGTCCCTCAGATCCCTGTGAAGGTGACCTGTTTGTAGAGTTCCTACCCTGCACAGTGAGGCTCAGATAGACAAATCTGGGTCTCTGAGACAGGAGCTGAACTGGCAACCCACCCCTTGTATTCCCTCAACACCAAGGCCACCCCACCCTACCCAACCCTCACCAGGTCCACCACCTTGACCCAAGCCAGTGCTGGGTCTTGTGATACCACCACTCCACTCCCAACTCAGCTGCTTCCTCACCTTCACTTCCACAGTAGTCACAGCCAAAGCTTTCTTCCCACTGGTGCCCCTGTAGGGTTTTCCAGCTGTGAATCATGTACCTATCCACTTGGGTCCACCAGGGCCACACCCAGCTTCCAAGTTTCTGGATGGCCCTTGCCTGAACTGTGATGCCTTGAACCTGTAACCCATTCCCACCACAGGTGTCCTTAAGAGTCGACCCCCAATAGAGTACAGGAACTAGTCCAATCCCCACGGCAGCTGGCCAACATCATCAGGCACAGCAGGAGTACACTGGCAAATGGCAAGATAGATCCTGCCTGAGGATATGTTCCTAAGACTCTTTAACTCCTAGAAAGCCATTTTCTGGGTTTAAATGCTGTAAGAGTTTACCTGGAAGTTCAGACACTTGGGAGGTTTTCTTTTCCCATGGGTTTACAACCAGCAGTACTAAGGATTGAAGACCCTACAGATGAGACTCAAGCTAGTCTAGGGAGAACAGGCTGCAGGCCCATGGCCAGTTCCTCCACCTTCCGGTGATCACTTCCATCACCCACAGGTTCTTCCACATCCTGGGAAGTCTCTGTCCACAGTGCATTCAGCAAGTTGTCACAGACAGTGAGAGGACAGCAGCTTATGTGAAGGAAGACAAGTGTGGAGCCAGTATCTCACAAACTCAGATCTGGCATGCCCAGAGCACTGTCCTCTTGCCCTGGCCATCGCGCCTTCCCTCTCACTGGACCAACCCAACACAATGTGCCTGCCCTTCCTGGTGGGTGCTAATAACGGGTCAGAGTCCTCATGCAGCAGGGTCCATGCAGTTAAGTCCTAACCCTCATCAAAGTCCTCTGCCAGGCAGGTGTCAGTATGAGAAGCTTGTGCAGTTCCAGGACAAGCAACATCAAGCTTCTCCTAAAGGGAGCTACATGTTCTCTTCACTTTAAGCCTCTCCCCTATATGTCAAGGGAGGCCCTGGCCTTGTAGGAAACAAAACCAGCCAACAAAGGCTACTCCCCTCCAATCACCAAAGACGCTGGGCCAGAATATCCAGAATCAAATGAGTGGTGATGGTCTGCCCAGTAGGCAAGTGCTACCATTCTGTCAGTAGCACTGATGGCCTGAAAAGAATAGGCACTCAGCCCCACAGTTACAGCTCTATGAGGAATCTAGGACTTAACCATGGTGGCAGACACAATACCTGAAGGTGAAACAGTAGGCTCACAAGTTTGAGGCTAGCTAGAAAAATTCAGCAATACTTAAAATTTAAAAATTAAGCAAGGCAAAAAAAAAATAAATTAAGCAAGGCATAGTGGTCTACATCTGTACTCTCAGCACCCTGGGAGGCTATAGGAGGTGGATCCTAAGTTCAAATCTACCTACACAATTTAGCAAGAACCTTCCTCAAATGGCTGGGCATGATGGCACTTTCTTGTAATCCCAGGCTGAGGCAGGAGATTGCCTCAAATTCAAAGCCAGCCTGGAATATACAGCAAATCCTGTCCTAAAAAAAAAAAAAATTATTGAGGGCCAGAGATTTAGCCCAGTGGTTCCAGCATCTGCCTCACAAGTGCAAGGTCCCCAGTTCGATCCCTGGCAACCAAATATCACAGTGCCAGACATGGTGGCTCGTGCCTGTAATCCCAGAACTCAGGAGGCAGAGGCAGGAGGATTGCTGTGAGTTCAAGGCTGGCCTGGGCTACATAGTGAGCTCAGGGCCAGCCTGAGCTACAAAGCGAGACCCTGTCTTAAAAAAAAAAAAAAGAAAAGAAAAGAAAAAGCCACAGACATTTCAAACCCCAGAACTGCAATAAATAAAATTTTTTTAAAGCTTTTAAAGGGATGGAGATATAGCAAAGTAACACTCCTGGATTCATTCCATATACCCAACCCTCCCCCAGTAAAGTCCACAGGCCCTAGTCAGTTGAGCAGTTCTAACAATGTGCTTGGCTGGCCTGTCCAGTACCTGGTGCCCTACTCTTGGCTCCCAAGTACAGCAGTATTCCTCCCCAAGGCTGTGTTTGTGCAGTTACTCTCAATAAAACCCACTCCCTCGATTCTATCTACTTCTCAAGCCCAGTCCCTTGCAGGACCCTGATTCCAGTCACTTATCTTCCCCTCAGGCTCCCTTCCCTGCTTTCTCCTGCTCCTCACTTCCAAAGCCATGCTTCCCTGCACAATGGACCCTTGAGTTACAACCAGCCTCACATACAAACAATTTAGGTTAAAATGGAATTTTAGTTCTGACATGACCAAAGTCTTGAGTTATGACCAGAATGCCAATCTTTTTTTTTTTTTTTTTTTTTTTTTGAGACAGGGTCTCGCTGTGTATTTCAGGCTGGCCCTGAGCTCACTATGTAGCCCAGGCAAGCCTGGAACACAGCAATCCTCCTGCCTCTGCCTCCCAAGTGCTGGGATGACAGGCGTGAGCCACCACGCCTGGCACTGTGGTATGTGGTATTGATTGCTGGTGAGCATGAGTCACCATGCCCAGTATTGTATGTGGTTACCAGGATCGAACTCAGAACCTCACGCTTGTGAGGCAGGTGCTGGAACCACTGAGCTAAATCTCCGGCCCCCCAGAATGCCAATCTTTGCTGTGTGGGGTTAACTGAGAAATCCTGGGCCAATGCCTCTCTAAAGACACTGAGATCTGTCTGGAAGAAAGTCTGGCCTACACTGATACAGGAGAGACCCTGAAGGTGGGTAGAAGAGCCTGAACCTTTGGTTGACCCTGTAGTTGATGACTCAGTCACTACAGCAGAGTCCGTAGGCTTGGAGGTCAACAGTGGTGATGCTGAGGATCTGGTGGAGGAACACTCCCAGGAGCTGTCTATAAAGCAACTTATCGCTGAACAGCAGAGAATGGCAGCTAAGATTTTCTGAAGCGGAGGAGGAGTATCAACAATCAGTAGAGCAAAATTTCTCTTGTGAAATAAAGGAACTCCAGAGAAAATGGACAGAGGTACAAACATTTCTAGAGAAGGCATACCAAGACAGATACAAATCCAATCACTGCATTCACTTGCTTAATGACTGTCAGGTCTGCTACAGAATAGTGTTAAAGAAACAGAAATAGATAACCTCAGGACCAGGGATTTAGCTCAGTGGTTCTGGCACCTGCCTCACAAGTGAAGGTCCCAAGTTCGATCCCTGGTACCACACACCACAATGCCCAGTGTGGTGCCTCACGCATGTAATCCCAGCACTCAGGAGGCAGAAGCAAGGGGATTGCTGTGAATTCAAGGCTTGCCTGGGCTACATAGTGAGCTCCTAGACAGGCCCGAGCAGGTGGACCTCAGCAATGCACCTGTGAAGGTACACACACAGGCCAGGCTGGCCAATAAGAACCACTTGAGACTAGACTAAAACTGTAGTATGGTTATCAACTATCCCATGGAAAGAGTGAAAACAACCTGGGCGTGGTGGGACACGCCTGTAATGCCAGTAGTCAGGAGGCTGATCCAGGAGACTCATCATGAGTTTGAGCCCGGCTGAAGTACACAGTTCAAAGCCAGCCTGAACTACATAAGACTCTATCTCAAAAAGAAAAGAAGCACAGAGCAGGTAGCTGAGGCAGGGACACACACTGAAAGTCATGTGGCACCAAACCGAAACTGGCTGCACGCCCATTTTGCCCAGCCTCTCCCACACACAGGTCACCTGGGCTAAGGAGGAAGGGTGCTAAGGTGTGTGCCTGGGACATCCAGCGGTGTGAAAGGGGCTCTGAGCTAGTCGAAGAGGGTGCTCCGTCCCCACTGCCGGTTTCCTTGGAGATGCCACTGCGGATCCGGAAGAGCCCACATGGAGATTTGTGGAGCCCAGACACGACAGAGACTGAGGAGCCACTTGGCTAACACCTGCCCAAAACTCCCTCTCTCCCGGAGCTGTGCTTGGCCGGGGAGCTACATTACGGCTCGGCACCAAGCCCGGCTAAGGCCACGCTACTTATGCTGGCCTCCTGGGCCTAATCCCTGGGCGCCCATTCCCCGTGTCTACCCTGGTTTGTAAACCAACCTTGCCATGCTCATCAAGCATGCTTCTCTTAAGACATAGGATTCGTGTCTCCGCGAACTCCTGGCCTCAGTGACATGCCTTCGTTGTCCCCTAAACAATAGTAGGTGTGTTTTGGTTTTTTGGTTTTTTTGGAGATAGAGTCTCGCTTTGTAGTTCAGGCTGGCCCTGAGCTCACTATGTAGCCCAGGCAAGCCTCGAACTCAGCAGTCCTCCTGCCTCTGCCTCCCCAGTGCTGGGATTACAGGCGTGAGCCACCACGCCCGGCAACAAAAATACCAATTCTGTTTACCTCAACTGGAATCTCCATAAAAGGGAGTCTGGGTTTGAAAGGGGTCCTGGGGGTACCCCCACCCTGCGCCCTCTGGACAAAGCCTTTCGCCTTGCCCAGGTTCTTTTTACTCCAGGGTTCAATGACGTTTTGTGACCCACCCGCGCCGCGATGCAACGCAACACGGAACGGCCGAGAGCGATACCATCACCGGCCCCATTCAAAGATGGCAGCAAGAACCGCTTCCAGGCAGACAAGCGAGGATCCCCGGAAGTGACTCCAGGACAGCCGAAGCGTCATCTCGGCGAACGGAAATACTGGAAACCTCAAGGAGCCGGAACCCCAAAGTCGTCGGCGGTGAGCTGCCAGGGGCCGCGCCAGCGCAGGCGCACAGGCCGGGCAGGAAGAGCCGCGGCGGGCGACGGAAGCAACCGAAGCGGCGGGTCGCCCGAGTCTGTTGTCGACCTCCGCGCCGGCCGCGGAAGCCCATCCCGCTCCCGTACGCTGCCGCCACTGCGGCTCCCGCCTCCCCTGCTTCCACCGGAACCGCGGCGGCCCTCGGAGGGGCAGGAGAGCGGCGAGCCCCGCGCCGCACCTGCAGCGAAGCCCGCGAGCCGCGAGCGAGCAAGGGGAGGAAGGCGAGGCCGGGCGGCGGGGTGGAGCCAGCAGCCCGACAGCAGCCGACTCCGTCCGAGCGCGGCCGAGGGAGTCCAAGGCGCCGGGCCGGGCCGGAGTGGACTACGGGAGCCGAGGCGGGCCGCGCGTCGCAGCGCGGCGGGCCGGCGGGCGGCGGCAGCGGCGGAGGAGGCCGCGGCAGCGGGTTCTAGGAGCAGAAGCGACGCGGGAGGCGGCGGGGGGCCGGGTAGCCGGGGTCCCGGGCCCCGCGGCGGCGGCGACAGCGGCGGCGGCGGCAGGATGATCAAGCTGTTCTCGCTGAAGCAGCAGAAGAAGGAGGAGGAGTCGGCCGGCGGCACCAAGGGCAGCAGCAAGAAGGCGTCGGCGGCGCAGCTGCGGATCCAGAAGGGTAGGGCGTTGGGGTGGGGCCGAGTCGGCGTGGGGGCCTGGAGGTGTGGGGGGCCTGGGCAGCGAGCAGCGGCGCGGGAGGAGCGCGCACGGTGCCTGCTAGGTCCGGGGTGGGGCTATTGGGTAGGCCGGCGTCTGGCACCGGGTCACCGGAGTCAGAGTGGTGGAGCTGCGGAGAGCCAGAGGGTCAGGCTCGAACTTGGGTATGGGGTGAGGGCGAGAAGAGAAGGAACTGCGGATATGAGTTGAGGCTGATTTGGCGTATAATTATGGGGTCAGGCAGGGGTCTTGGAGTGACAGATGAACGAGGGACAGATGCAGGAGCTGGGGACCGAAAGTAGGAGGGAGAGACAGCTTAGGCCATCAGACTGTGGACCTCAGAATTAGTGTGATTGGGGCACAGGGTTATGAGAGTGTGGGATTAGACGGAAGACTGAGTTTGGCGTGACTCCCAAAGAAGTGAGACCAGGGATGCTGACAGGCGATGACCTAGGTCGTAGGTAGAGGTCAGTGTCCTTGATTTGCGTGGACAGGTACATAACGCAGAGTTGAAGACATGGTTGGGGATCCTGGGCTCTGTATTGCTTAGAAGCTGTTGGAGGTCACATCTCTGGGGTAGGGGCCACATGTGAGTTGGAGGCATCTGGGAGCTGGTTTGAGGCGACTGAGAGCTGAATTTAGGGGGGCTAGGGCTCACCTTATCCCAGAAGGTGGGACACACAGCCAGAATGGAAGACCTATGTTTGGAATGTGCTATGTGTCCAGAAGAGCCACCTAGAGACTCTAGAACCCGGACACTGGAGACCCAGAAGGCCAGAGGCACTCTGCTGACACTTGGCAAGAACTTCCTTTTTTTCTCTTTTGATTCCCTATCTCTCCCTCTCTCTGTCTCCTTCCTCTGCTTTTCCAACCCAGATATAAACGAGCTAAACCTTCCCAAAACGTGTGACATCAGTTTCTCAGACCCAGACGACCTCCTCAACTTCAAGCTGGTTATCTGTCCTGATGAGGTAAGAGGATATATATGGCTGGACTCCCAGAACAGACGGGCGGCTCCACTAGAAGGAGGGAAACATGCAAAACACAGTCCTAATGCCACTTTCTGTCTTTCCCTCTTAGGGCTTCTACAAGAGTGGAAAGTTTGTGTTCAGTTTTAAGGTGAGTCCCAAGTGGGCAGAGGTGGCTCTCTGGACTGAGCAGGTGACCCTGCCAGGCACCTGCTCTCCATCTCTCTTTGTCTTTTTTTGAAACCAGGTGGGCCAAGGTTACCCACATGACCCCCCCAAGGTGAAGTGTGAAACGATGGTATATCACCCAAACATTGACCTCGAGGGCAACGTCTGCCTCAACATCCTCAGGTGAGGGCACCAGCCCATTACTGCCCTCCACAGTCCTCCTTGCCAGGGCCCCCATCATCTTGTGGCACTGTGTCTCTGTCCATTCCCTTCCCAATGTGGCAAATGGCCATTTTCCTTACCATGAAATCCTGGCTTTCCCCATGACCTGTTCTGCTCTGTCCCTTCCCCCGGTTTCACTCATCTCCACCTGCATGCCAAGAATCTGACCTGTCTGTCCAGTACCAACCAACAGGGCCTGTAGCAACCTCCTTCTTACTCCCTAGCCCTTACTCTGATGCTCTGTCCACAGAGAGGACTGGAAGCCAGTCCTTACGATAAACTCCATAATTTATGGCCTGCAGTATCTCTTTTTGGTGAGTAGAGCTGAGTATTTGGGGCCAGGGAAGGTTAGCCTTTTGCCCCTTGGGCTCATTGATCCTACTTGTACTGGCTACAGGAGCCCAACCCCGAGGACCCACTTAACAAGGAGGCCGCCGAGGTCCTGCAGAACAACCGGCGGCTGTTCGAGCAGAATGTCCAGCGTTCCATGCGAGGTGGCTACATCGGCTCCACCTATTTTGAGCGCTGCCTGAAATAGGGTCGGCGCATACCCACCCTGCCAGGGCCACCAGCCCAGGCATCCTCTGCAAATAATATTTATTGGGGGACACGGGAGGTGGGTGGGAAATGGCCAATGGAGGAACCCTACCTTGGCCTGGCCTCCCCTCCTTGCCACCTGCCCCTAGGTTTTTTTTTTTAATCACCATGTTTCTGGTCGGCACTTCCTCCCCCGACCTGCTCAGCGATGGGAAATGAATTGTATAGCCCCCCGCTGGGTGCTTTCCAGCCTCCCGACTGTGGGCTGTAGGGTGTAAGGGCCAGGGGCCTGGGTAGCTGGGTCCAGGCTACCCACCCTTTACGCAGCCGGAGGTTCTAGCAGGCTATTAAAGGGGAATGTTACTGCATGGCCTCTGCCTCTTCCTTCTGTGGGGCGGGAGGGCCAGGTAAGGTGTGTGCGCGCTCACCGGTGTTATCTGGGCACGATGCGAGCGAGAATCATCCACCACCGCCTGCAGAGGGGAAAGCACACGGGAGGGGGTTGGGGGGCAGCACTGCCCCTTTCTGCCATGTGCAGTCCCGTGGGGTATCCTCCTGCCTGATACTCCTCACGGCCTCAAGTGGAAGTCAAGATTACGCTGATGAAAAGTGACGCGGTGGGAGGTGGTTCCTCTAGGGTGGACAAACCGGTAGCGTCGCGCGCGACCCTGACCCGGGGGATGGGACTCGATCGGCGAAATGTCGCGGAGACTGCGCATGCGCCTGGTGTCGGGTGATCCTGCGCATGCGCATGATTACGCGGCTTCCTAGCATTCCGTGTACGGGCGGGGCGTGCAGCCCGTAAGGCGTTTGATCCGGAAACGGCAGTGGGAGCAGAGACGACAGAAGCAAGGGGTCGCCGTTAGTGGGTACGCCGGGAATCCCAGCGAGGGGAGTCTGACCCGGAAGCGGAAGCGAGGCTCCGTGCCAGCTCCGGTGAGTGGCCCCTCCTGGGCCGCAGGTCTGAGCAGTCTACAGCGCCCTGGAGCTTAATCTCGACCCGGGTATCGGCTGCACTGTGCCGCAGGACCCTGTCCTCGGGTCACCGGCACCGCCGTGCTTTGGCCCGCGGGGTGCCCCCCCCACCCGTGTCTTCCGAAGCCAGGTTACCCCGGTGGTGCATGCTATTGTCCCGCCCGTAGAGCCCCAAGCCCACTCTGCCACTGCTGTCCTGTCAGTGCTCAGGGTCCCGAATACAGCACTCCTCCCACTTCTCCACCCCATGCCATCCAAGACGCCTGAGCCACGCCCCTGGGTCTGGAAAGAAAAGCTGAATTTAGGTCCTGACATCCTCGAGGGCAAGGGGATGGAGGAACGCTTGAGCCTGCGTAGTGGATTGGCCTCGTGCCACAGCTGCTCCCTTTTGGTCCTTCATATCTGTTGTCCCCACCCACCTCCTGCTTGAACCTGTTCTGCCTCTTGCCCTCCTGGGCCTCACACCTACAACTCAGCCTTCACTCTCTCAGGGCTGCCATTGGGTCCCTATCACTATGGACCTGTTGTTTGGGCGCCGGAAGACACCAGAGGAGCTGCTGCGGCAGAACCAGCGGGCCCTAAACCGTGCCATGCGGGAGCTAGACCGGGAACGACAGAAGCTGGAGACTCAGGAGAAAAAAATCATTGCAGACATTAAAAAGATGGCCAAGCAGGGGCAGATGGTAAGTGTCCATGGCCAGGGTATGGGACACTGGGCAAGATGGCATCTGTTGGCCATGCACTACTGTTAGGATAGCGAACAAAACAGACAAGTCCTTTGATGAATGCTGAGTAAAAGATGAGCAGTGAGGGGCTAGAGATTAGCTCAGTGGTTCCTGTGCCTGCCTTGCAAGCACAAGGTCTCAAGTTTAATCCGTAGTACCACATACCACAGGGCTGGGCATGATGACTCACTCCAGTAATCACAGCAATTGCCTATAATCTGAGCAATCAGTGCCACACACCACATTGCTGGGTGTGGTGGCTCACGCCTATAATCCCAGCACTGGGGAGGCAGAGGCAGGAGGATTGCTCTGAGTTTGAGGCTGGCCAGGGCTACATAGTGAGCTCAGGGCCAGCCTGAACTACAGAGACCCTGTGTAAAGATGAGCAGTGCTTCCTTAGTTTAGCAATCTGGAATGGCCTTCTCCTTGGAAGTGCTGTCAGCCAAGACTTGTGTGTTGTGAATATCTGAAGGCCAAACACCATGCAAACATCATGTGTTACTTTGCCTTAGCAAACTGGGAGAGCAAAAAGTGAAAGGTAAATGCCAGACCACTAAGAATTGTGAAAACAGTGGATGCAGAGATGAAGACATGACCAAAATAAGTTTTGATGCTGTGTTGGCCACTCATACCTATAATATCAGCACTCTGGGATGTTCTCAGCATTTTTTTTTTTCTTTAAAGATTGGATCTTGCTACATAGTCCAAGTTGGACTCATTCTCCTACCTCTACCTCCCAAGATGCTGGAATTGCAACAGACATGGTGGTGCCACCACACCACTAAACAAAAAACAAACAAACAAAAATGCCTGGGATGTAGTTTGAAATACTCTAGGTTCAGTTCCCAATACCAAAGAAAAAAAGAAACTTTAGGGCCAGAGATGCAGCTCAGTGGTTCTGGCTCCTGCCTAGCAAGTGCAGCAAGGTTCCTCATTCAATTCCCGGTAACCACAGACAACAATACCAGGTGTGGTGACTCATGCCCACCAGCAGTCAGTACCCAGTGCTGGCGTGGTGGCTCTCACTTGTAATCCCAGCACTCCGGAGGCAGAGGCAGGAAGACTGCTGAGTTTGAGGCTTGCCTGGGCTACACAGTGAGCTCAGGGCCAGCCTGAACTACAAAGTGAGACCTTATCTAAAAATGAATAAAAATAAAATTAAATTAAATTAAATAAAAACAAGAAAAAAGAAGCTTTAATCAAAAGGTTCGTGAGAGCCAGAATGAAAAGGGTACTACTTTGGGGGATAGGGTAGCCCAGGTTTACCAAAATCTCAATCCCATTGTGCTAGGCAGGGTCTGCCTTTGAGCTGTAGCCCCTGCCAAAGCAAATTCTCTGTCCAGGGTGACAGCAGAAACACGATGTTTTAAAGTCAAGGAGTAACTCTAAATATGGAAGGGGAAGACAGTGATCCTTGGCCTGCCATCCCCCATTTAGGAAACATGGAGGTAGAGAGACTAATGACTTCCAGGATTAGCCTTGAATGGTCTGTAGTTCTTGAGATGTATCCTTCACTCTTGTCCATTCTACAGGACGCTGTGCGCATTATGGCAAAAGACCTAGTGCGTACACGGCGCTACGTGCGCAAGTTTGTATTGATGCGAGCCAACATCCAGGCTGTGTCCCTGAAGATACAAACACTGAAGTCCAACAATTCAATGGCTCAAGCCATGAAGGGAGTCACCAAGGCCATGGGCACCATGAACAGACAGGTGTGTGTTTCTATCCCCCTCCCCATTCCCACTAATCAAGGACCAAACTCACCCCCCACACACACTTTCAGCTGAAATTGCCCCAGATCCAGAAGATCATGATGGAGTTTGAGCGGCAGGCAGAGATCATGGACATGAAGGAGGAAATGATGAATGATGCTATTGATGATGCCATGGGAGATGAGGAAGATGAAGAGGAGAGGTGTGAAGAAACTGGGTGGGAAGGTAGGGAGATTTTTGCGTCCTTACTCATAGCTCTCATCGAGTTGTCTCTTCCTTAGTGATGCTGTAGTGTCTCAAGTCTTGGATGAGCTGGGACTGAGTCTAACAGATGAGCTGTCAAGTGAGTGCCACGGACCCGTTTCATTTCCCAACCCACTCAAAAACACAGCTGGACCCCCTGTTCTCATCCATTACTTCTGACCTTACATCTTCTCTCCTCATAGATCTCCCCTCCACTGGAGGCTCACTCAGCGTGGCTGCTGGAGGGAAGAAAGCAGAGGCCACAGCTTCAGCCTTGGCTGATGCTGATGCAGATCTGGAAGAGCGGCTCAAGAACCTACGGAGAGACTGACCACCTCCCTGCCGCTGGGGAAGGGGCAGAAGGACGCCCAGGGCCTTTACCATGACCACTCTGTAATAAATGAGATTGAATCCTCCTTACCAAGCTGGTGTAACTGACATCCATAGGGCCAGGCTGTGGCCTTGGTTAGGATCTAGGTCAGGGGTGAATAAGCCATACTCAGCTGTGGGCTTTGGCCCAGTACTTGAGTCTGCTGCAGAAGTGGTAGATTCCTCCTAGACAGGTGCCAAACCACTGAGCTAAATCTCCGGCCCTTCCACCACAGCTTTAACAGTGAGCTAAATCTGGGCTAGGGGGCCCACCTCCTAAGCACAAGATCCCACTCCTGGTATGACAAAAAAAAAGAAAACAGCAAAATTTGGTATGATAGCTTAATGAAAACTTAAGGACCAGGCACAGTTCCAGGTTCTCAGCCTGCCTAACTGCAAAACTCTCAAAACAGGAGTTAGTCCAATGCAAGAGCCCTACGAAGTGGTCTAGAGTCAACCACCAGCCCAGCCGGGGTAATCCTATTAGGCCTCAGCTGAAAAGTAGCCAGGAGGCATAAAACAGGAATAAACAGGGTTGTCAGAAGCCTAAGGACAGAATAGGGGGGAAAAAAATCCTCAAAACTGCGCTTCAAGGGAAAAGTCCTGGTAGCTGCCATCAGGTATGTGATAAACTGAAAGCTGCTTTCAGTGGCACAGGTGAGCCCAGGCCTACCCACACCAAGATCCTTAACACCTTCTGGTGGCACATCTTTTAGGCTAACTCCCATCCCCCATACACACCCCATCCTGATGACACACAGGTTCAAGGAGGCTGAGGAAAGATCCCTGGTGGTTATCAATGCTTTGAGGTAAGTAGATGTAGACAGAAACCAGGAACACAGCTCCTAAGCAGCCAAGGCCTGAGGAATCAGTGAAGTTTTTATTAAATCCACAGAAGTAAAAACCATTGAGTGAGGGATGAAGGGATAGGGCCACCAGTGAATAGGAATCAGGCCTGCAGGGGATGGGGCGGGTGTGAAATTACCCAGACCAAAGCAGGGCCAGGTTGCTCATCAGGGCCCCACAGCTTCAGGGACCATCACCCGGGCCACCAGACAGCTCCTGGGAACTTAGACCAGCACTCGGCAAACTCAGCGGCGGGGGCTCCACCAGCACAGCAGAGAACTTGGTGTCACCAAAGGCCTCATTCATGCGCAACTCGAAGAAGCGCTGCAGACCGATGATGGACTGCACATCTGCCTTGTCCTAGGCCAAGCAAAATGGAATGGAGGGTCCACTCTACCCCACCACTTCCCCTCTTCCCTATCCCATGGGCCCCTCATTCCATGCTCACCTCCGTCAGCTTGTTGAACTGTTTGAACATGCAACCCACATCCTGGGCAAACTCCTGTGGGGAGCTGTAAGGGGGCAAGAGCTTTTCCTGCAGGCGGGCACGGATCAGGGTCAGGTCCAAGGTGCCACCAGGCTGTTCCTGAAGGCAAAAATGAAATACACCTTGAAAGAGAGACCCAGCGTACTACATCTCCCTGTTTTCCCGTTCTAGGATGCACTCACTGTGGAGAAAGTAGAGTCCGTGGCCAACTGGTGCAGGGGACGACAGGGTTCATGGCAGAATAGAGCCAGCAAGACACGTTCACATTTCTAAACAGGACAGGATATCTTAGAGCACCAGGATGCAGGAGGGCAAAACCACTGGGCTATCCATATTGAATAGCTCAGCACTCACTCGCTGGTTGGCTGGAGAGAGCTTCGCTACCACACCAGCATTATCTGCACCATCCATGCTCAGGCTTCCATCCTCCTCTTTCAGGTCAGGGAGTACATGGCAGAGTGAGCAGCTCCACTCCTCCCTAGGGCAAAAAGTGAAGGAATGCACAGGACCCCCTGCCCAGCCCCCTACTCCATACCAAGACCTCACCCAGCCTCACACACACCCTGGAACATCCTGTAGAGCAGGCAGGTGACAGTCCAGATGGAAGCAAAACTCGCACTGGTTGCACATCACCAGGTCACCTGGCTTCTGGCACACACGACAAATGGTGGCACTATCATCCAAGGTGCCTAGGCCACCAGCTGAGGCTGAAGTGCCCTCAGGAGCCACCACCTCCAAGCCCGAGCTAGTACTGCCACTAGGTGAGGCCAGGCGGGGGCCCTCACTGCTAGGGCCCTCGGCCAGAGCCGTCAGTACAGGCTTCGTCTCAGGGGCCTCAGGAGCAGCAGGAGGGGCTCCAATGGCAGCCTCTGTTTCCTCCTCCTAAAACACAGTAAAAGGTATTAAAGAAGATCCAAACCTAGGTAATACATGCTATCCTCCCATCATGGTCCCTTGGGATGGGCTAACCTTGACAATGGCCATGCCAGGAAGAGGTGAGGTACTAGACACACCCGGGGGGACAGTCCCAGCCTGACCAGTAGCTGCAGCAGCAGCACCACGCTCAATAACAATGAGATTGTAGTCCTCAGTGGTACTGCCTGGGAAGACCTTGAAGACAGGTGGCTGGCTGTCACCTGTAAGGTCCAGATCTAGGCGTTCTAGGCTTACACGTGGCACCTTGCGCATGAGGCTGCTCACTTCACCCTCACCAGAGCGGGACCTGTGGATGCACTGAGCATAAGCACCACCATTCCTACCCTCACCCACCCACCACTCAGGGGACTACTACACGTACCGTTTCATGCCTGACACATGGGGTTCTGCGTTGCAGTAAGGATCATCTGCTTAAAAAAGAAAAAAAAGGGATGACAGGTTGAAGGTAGCCACAGACGTCCACTGGGACACTGCTACTCCTTAGGCCAGTAATTGCGAACCTTTTACACCTCTGAATTACACAAACAGCCATTGCAGCCTGGGTGCCAAAGCTCTGTACCCCACTTCTCTAGGCAGAACCACTCACCTGATCCGAAGCCATAGCCTTCCTGTACCTCTATAGGCTGCAGAGAACACAATAGTGCACATCAGTGAGGCAAACACCCAATAGGTCTGGTGTCTCACCCATCCCTGGTCCTCTCTCCTGCTCACCTGGCTACTGCTAGAACCCTGCTTGCTTAGGGGTCCTGGGGCTCTCGGGGTCAGGGGTGCAGAACTCATGGAATTGGTACCAGGACGTTCAGCCACGATCTTCCCTGAAGAAAAAGAGAAAAACCTAAGTAGGTGCAATACATGGATTGATATCAAAGTAGAGCAAAAGTCAAAGACTGAGACCTAGCCAGGTATGAACTGCACCTGTAATCTCAGCTCTGGGAAGCTGAGGCAAAACAGTCACAAGTTCTAATCTAACCCAGCCTAGCCAATTTAACGACACATTGTCTCAAAATTTAAAAATAAAGCTGGGCATAGTGGCTCACGCCTGCAATCCCAGCACTCAGGAGGCAGGCACAGGAGGATTGCTGAGTTCAAGGCTTGTATGGGCTACATAATGAGCTCAGGGCCAGTCTGAACTACAAAGCGAGACACTGTCTAAAAAAAAATTAAAAAAAAAAAATAATAAAGCCCTGTGTGGTGGTACATGCTGGAAATCCTAGCACTCAGGAGGTTGAGCCATGAGGCTCAACCTAAATTCAAGGCCAGCCTGGACTACATAGTAAATTCAAGGCAAGCCTGAACTGTATACCAAGATCCTGTCTCAATCAATCAATAAATGCACATGTGCATGCATTTACACATGCAAAGCAAACCAGAACTACATAATGAAACTCTGTCTCAAAAAATGAAAAACAGGGCTGGAGATGTAACTCAGTGATGCCACACCTGCCAGAAAACACAAGGTCATAAATTTGATCCCTGGTACCCTAAAAAGGAAAGAGGTAAGAATGAACCCTGATGCCCCCACGTGGCCACTGACTACCTTTTTCATGCTTAGTGCACCCTAGGAAAGGAGGGAGGTGTTTGGGATGCTGGGTCTCACCCTCAAGGTCTACCATGTTTGCCTGCAAGGTTAGTTCTATATAAAACAATCAAAAAAGACTAAATAAAACCCACCAAAAGCCTCGGCACTCTTGGTCCAAGCGTTAAGGTCCCACTGGAATTTCATCTCACCGTGTGGCTCCACAGGGTCCACAATCATCTTGAGAGCTCGGTGCAGCTGAAAGTAGATCTGGGGAAAGAAAGAGAGGCAAAGCACATAAGGGGCAAACAGATCCAGCATGTTTGGGCCACCTGCCCAGAGACACTGTAACACGTACCAGCTTCTTAGAAAGCAGAAGGGCTGTATTGTTATCACTCTCCAGAGCCCAAGAAGCAAACCGCAGAATGTGCTCCTGGTGCTTCTGGATTTTGGTCAAGGCCCAGTGCTGCCGTTCAAGGCGTTCCTGCTGCCCCTCAGTCACCTTCTGCAGATCAAAAGTGAGGTGATCGGTAAAAACACAAGACACCAACCAGGGTTCTTCACCAGCAGGAGACCCAGGGCCTCTTCCATGTGCATGTGGCTTACCTGGGCATCATTGACCAGCACACGGCCCCGCTTGTTGAGCTCCTTCATGATCTGCAAGATGGCCATCTTGACATCCACCTGCACACGCTTCTGCACATCAGATACCTGACGGATCCTGGGGAACAAGGCAGGTCAGGCCAGGAAATAAGCACATTACTTTCAGGCACCCCAGGCCTGCACCCATACTTACGAGCTGCGAACCTCCTTGGTGTTCTTCTGTAATGTAGCATGCCTATCCCCAAGGCATTTCACCATGGAGGCCAAGACCTTGCGCTGGTTCCTCACTGCATCCTCCAGGAACTGATACCTACAGGCAGGCAGATGGGCCTGCATGTGAAGCCCAAGAATAGGTGGCACTCACTGGCCCACCAAGCCTCAGGACTTACTTGTGGTCTTTGTGAGCATTGAGCTGGCAGTCTCGACATGTTAGGGTGTCACAGCTCTCACAGAACAGCACAAGAGGTTCATGTTTGTGGACATTGCAATAGACAGTGCGTTCACCATCACGGGATTTAGCCGGGCCTAGAGAGTAGGAACCATGAACTTGGACACTGCCCTTGGCAACTTCAAGCTCAAGTAGCAGACACAGCTCAGGACCTGTTTCTTTCCTGTCTTAAACCCTGGCCAGTGTGTGGAAGAGCTAGAGGGCCCACGGCAGCTTCCTGGTCTGATTCATTTCTGGCCTGCCAAAAGAATATCTTTTTTGAGACAAGGGCTCACTGTGTAGTCCAGGCGGGCCTTCAACTCACTATGGAACCCAGCTGGCCTCAAAGTCTGATGGATCCTCCTGCCTTAGCCTCTTGAGTGCTGGGATTATAGGCATGCACCACCACATTTGGCTTGAGAAATATCTACTTCTTTTAGCTTCTGTAGATAACAATGTAGAAAACAAGGAAGATAATATCCTGTTAGTAAAGAACCCCTCCTTTGCTATTCCCTCTACCAGAAGCTTGTCCAGGTAAGCGAATTCATAATTTTCCCTCCCAAAAAACCAACCTTCAACAGGTTCCCTTTTTTCCTATTCACACAATCTTCTCTCTTTCCTGACAGAAAAATGATAAAGTCTCAATTCTAGGGCTCACAGAAGGCTTTGCAAAGCTTTTTCAGACTGGGGAAGATGAGATTTAGGGATCCTCAGTGTCAAGGTCCCCTCTCTAGGGAAAGATTCTCATGCTCAGTAGTTCTAACCACTGACCAACACACTCTACCTCCCACAACCTGTACGCATCACATGAAGCTTGTCAGTACCTTTCCTCTCCACTACTAATGAAGCCTGAATGCACCAATTTAACCCAAACTGTGTAGTACAAATCAGCCAGGCCTTGGCTTCTCAAATGTCACCCACTCCTTCAGCAATGAATGACCCTGGCCTACAACCTCTAGAAAGAAGGTAGAATGCCTGCAGGCTCCTGCCATCCCTCTAGGCCCTTTTAAGCCTCACAGCTCCCACTGTCTACTGCCACCTTTCCATCAATGTTGCTACTCTCTGAAATAAGAAGATTGTATCATAATATCAAACTATAGCTTATGTCTAGACAAGTGAGGCACACCTGTGATCCTTGCACTTGAGAAGCTTAAGTTGGATTCCAGTCAAGTTTGAGGCGAGCCTGGGCTACAGAGCAAGACCCTATCTCCCATAAAACCAAAGCAAACAAATTTAAAAAGATTGCACATAGAAGGACTCTCTGAACTAAAACTAGGATCAGGATCAGAAGCCTCTCAAGCTCCTCTGCACAACAAAGCCAGAACCCAGAAAAACCTAGAGATACCAAGAACTTTCGGTAGAATACCGCATAATTCCAGGACTTATCACTATTGGGCCAAGAGCCCTGAACACTTGTTAAGAAACCCTATTCCAGCTGGGTGTGTTGCCTCACGCCAGTAAACTCAGCAATTGGGAGGCAGAGGCAAAAGGATTGCTGAGTTCAAGGCTAGCCTGGGCTACACAGTGAGCTCAGGGCCAGCCTGAACCACTCGGTGAGACCCTGACTCAAAAAAAGTTAAAAAAAGAAAAGAAAGAAAACCTATCAAGCATGCTGAGGATCTCTATACCTCCTCTGCCCAGAACGTTCCTCACTAACTAAACCCCTAGAGAAACTCCACTTGTTTCTGGGTTCCATATCAAGATCTTTCAGATAGCTTCCCCTAAGTGACAACCATCTGATACACACCAGCATTACGTGTGCTAAGAAACCATGAAAAGGCAGCAGCAAACGGGACCCCTTTCACCTACCAGTGGATCGCACCGTGTGATCCTTGGTGTACTTCACCCGCTGGTGAGCCTCCACACAGGTCTCACACAGCGGCTCAGAACACTCCACGCAATAGCTGGTGGCTGGGGCGTTATCTTCGCAGCTAGTACAGCACTGTCAAGAAAAGGCAGTGTCAGAGGAAGAAAGACAACCCACAAACCTGCATTTATATTTTGAGAAAGAAGACCAAGATTAAGGTGGGTCTCTCGCCTCAGGCAGAAAGCCCACCCAGATCTCTACAGAGGGCGAAAAGTAACCCCCGACGCTGGTTAGAGGCACCTCCGGGACAAAGGCCCTTCCCAAGACCAGATCTCCGAAGAAAGCACCTGGTTCGCATCCTGGGAATCCGAGGCAGACTTACTGCCACTGTCACGCATAAAGTAGTTCTCCACGATGTCTTTGGAGGAGCACTGCTGCTTGCACACTGGACAGTCCACCACTGTGGAGGCAGCCGCGTGAAAGGACTGTGCGCTTCCCCAAAGCCTACCCGCGTTCCGGCCGTCCCGGAGCTGTTCCCTCCTCAGACCGTCCCCGACCCGGCCCAACAGGGTCGTACCCAGCACCGCGCGACCAACGCAGGAAGCGCTCCAGCCCACGGAGCCGCTGCTCGCGCTCCCACAGGCGCAGTCCTGCGCGCCAGGGCCGGGCTTGCGAGAGGGGCGTCCCTATACTCACTCATGTTGTCCCCCGCCGCGACGCCGTCCCCCGCACTGTTAGCGGCAGCAGGCGCCGAGGGCCCGAGGCAGGCGCTGCAGGCCGAGTGCAGGCAAGGCAGCAGCCGCGGCTCGCGCTCTGGCCGCAGGCGCTCGCGGCACAGGCCACAGTGCTCCAGCAGCTCCAGCGCCTCACCGCCACCCCCAGCGGGCGACGACGCAGAGGCAGATGCAGACGCTGCAGCCGTGGAGGACCCTGCGCGCTTCTCGCCACCAGCGGAGCCCTCGCCTGAGCCCGGGCTGCCCGAAGCGGCAGAGACCACCGCCGCCGCCGCTGCCGCCGCCGAGGCCGCCATTCACAAGCCGCCGGGGGAGCCCAGGGGGGAAGAGGGGCGCAGGGCCTGCCGCGCAGGCGCAAAAGCGCTCGCCGCCAACGGCCGCGCCGCCGCCGCTGCCGTCGCCGCGAGGCCTAGCTCTGCCACGGGTACGCTCAGCCGCAGGCCACCGCAGCCAAAGCCCAACCGACTGTTCCGCTCGCCTCCGCAAGGTCCTGCCTGTACTGCCTCTTAAGTGGCCCTTAATTCAAGAGCTACACAACACTGCTCCGCCAAGGGCCCGCCCGCAGAAAGAGCCTATGTCTGGGGGTGGGACAGAAATAACTGGCGCGCCACCGCTGCGCACGCGCCTAGGGCGTCGCACGCCCGGGGGCGGAGCCAGGCTGGGCCCTGCTCGTTTGGCTAAGAGAACGCATGCTCAGAGTCCTCCCGCACAGTCCCACGCCGTGGGTCGAGGGGCGGGGCCTCTGTGAAGTCACCGCCGCGACTAAACGGGGTCTGAGGCTTGTGCTCAGTTACTCCAGCGAGATTTCCCCAGTTCCACTAATGAGCACACTAGAGCTGGCGAGTGGATGCCCACGCGCAGGAACAGTGCGAACTTTTACCCCAGTCGCTGCTTCCTCCACCGATTTGGCCAGTCTCTTCTTTTGGCGTCACTGCTTGGAGGCGGAGGGTGGAGTCCACGGGCAGTGGGCGGGACCGGGCTCCGGGGGCTGGTCTTGGCGAAAAGGATACAGCTCTTCTCTGAACATAGAGGTGCTGTTAATATGCTTGTTAGCCTGAATAAGATTTTAATACCGGCTGTGGTACCCCACGCCTGTAATTCCAGCACTCGGGAGGCAGAGACAGGAGGATTGCTGAGTTCGAGGCTTGCCTGGGTTCCATAGGGAGCTCAGGGCCAGCCTGAACTACAAAGCAAGACCCTGTCTCAAAAAGAAAAAAAAAAAAGGAGGGCCGGAGGGTTAGCTCAGTGGTTCCGGCGCCTGCCTCGCAAGCGCAAGGTCCTGAGTTCGATCTCCCGGTAACCACATATAATGTTGGACGTGGAGACACGCCCACCAACAATCAACACCGCATACCACAATGCCGGACGTGGTGGCTCACGCCTGTAATCCCAGCACTCGGGAGGCAGAGACAGGAGGATTGCTGAGTTCGCGGCGGCTTGCCTGGGCACCAGAGTGAGCTCAGGGCCAGCCTGAACTACAAAGCGAGACCCTGTCTCAAAAAGCAAAAAAAAAAAAATCAAACGCAGATCACCAAGAGCTGTAGTTAACAAGCCTGTAAAATCCTCTGGCTTCTAAAAGACCCATTCCACCTTGTAAGCCACCCGCTCTGCTACTTTGATGCTTTTCTGGAAGAGAAGTAGGGTCTGTGTTGAATTGTGCGAGACAGACTCAGGAGGCAGAGGAAAGAGTAAGAAAAGGGATTCTTTCTGAGGGGAAGCAGAGTTCTCTGGATCAGACCTTCCACAGGATCCGGTGCGATGGTTGCTGGTACTTGTGGACCCGGCCCTGGGGAGTGACGTGGAACCCGAGTTCTGAATTGGACCCTTGCACTGACCCTCCCTCTGATTCCCTGCCGCCTGGGTGTGGGAGATGCGGTCTGGGAATCTGTCCCCGCCCGCCTTTGTTCGGTCCTCGTGGCCCCGGCTCGTCCCCCATCTGCACTGGTCGCGACCCTCCTTCGCTGCCTCTGAGGAGAGCAAGCCCAAGTGGTAGCTAGCGGCGCACTTGGGAGAAGTGGGTGTCGTTTAGAGATTCTGCCAGTGATCCATACCTACCCTGGCACCTAGAACAGATCCAGAATGTAGGAGACAGCTGACCAGAATAGGCAATAGAAGTGGGAGTGTAGCGTCAGGTTCCCAGGCACTATGAAACAAAGGTTAAAAAGTGGTGATAGTCAGCATTCGGGAGGGAGAGGCAGAAGGATTACTGTGAGTTCGAGGCTAGCCTGGGCTACATAGTTCATGGCGAGCCTGAACTACAAACCACACTGTCTTCCAAAAAAAGAACAAGAAAGAAAGAAAGGAAGGAAGGAAGGAAAGGAAGGAAGGAAGATGAAAAAGAAAGAAAGAAAGAAAGAAAGAAAGAAAGAAAGAAAGAAAGAAAGAAAGAAAGAAAGAAAGAAAGAAAGAAAGAAAGAAAGAAAGAGAAAGAAAGAAAGAAAAAAGAAAAGAAAGAAAGTGATGATGGTAAAGATCAGCTACTCACAAGCCACTTCACTAAGAACAGTTTGGGCTGAAGCAAATGCAAAAGCCCCAGGACAGAATAGGGACCTAGAGTAAAGACCCATGAAGGAGAGATAGGCATGACTATATCCCTGTTGGTCCCCCTGCTGCTACTACCTCTATGCAGGCCCCTTTTTGTCCAGAACAGGAAAGAGCAGGCTGTGGGCTACACCTCACTCAGGCGCTTGGAGGAGCCAGATATCCCGGGGTCTGGATAGACATGGAGGAGTAGGAGTGCACATTGACGGCCTCCAGGAGCCAGGCCTTGTTCTGCTGCTCCTCGCCAGCATCTACAGAGCCTCTCTCCCTGGTCCTCTCCTGCAGGCAGGGCCTGTAAGGGAAAGCAATATACAAGGGCTGACAGCTGCCACTACCCCAGTTGGACACCTGGTCACACACAGCCACTTGTCTTCCTTGGCAAACTCTGGCTCTTCTTCCCACCTTCAAGTATCACCCTCAAAAGCCACTTCCTAAAAAACGTCTTGCAGCTACCCAGCCTAATCCCTTTGTCTTCACATGGCCTTTTTATTAAAAAGTTCTGTCTTTATTAGGACATTTGTCAAAATAGGTGTGATGGTATAGGACTCTAATACTCAAATTCTGGAAGACAGACAGGTTTGAGCCTAGAAAGGTTGAATTAGTTACTTGATGACACGTGTCCCAAAATAAAAATTTTAAAAACCAAAAAGGGCTGGAGCGCATGATTGGTACACACCTAAAATTTGAACAGTTGGGAAATTGAGGCAGGATGATCCCTGTGAGTTCAAGGGCAGCCTGAGTTACATAGTGAATTCAAATCCAGCCAGAACTACAAAAAGACCCTGTCTCAAGAAAAACCAGAAGTAGATTGTGCAGCAGGTGCCGGAGGAGTCCACAGGCTAGGCATAGCCTTGGAGATGATATGTGGGGTATGGGGAGGTCAGGTTTGGATGACACGAACATCCATTCCTGAGGCTGAGGACATCCTCCTCTGAGAACATGTTATCAGTCTTTCTTTTCCCCCTAGGCAGGGTCTCACTGTGTAGTTCAGACTGGCCTTGAACTCATGGTGATCTTCCTGCCTCAGCCTCACAAGTGCTGGGATTATAAACATGTGGCACCATGCCCAGCCTTGGCATCAGTCTTGCCTTCCCAAAGGGAACCATGTATTTCAAGGCAACACTTAGCTGAGTTCTTGCTTACAAGGGAATATTCTATGATAAGATAAAAGTTTACTTAGCAAATAAATAGAGAGCTAGCTAGGGAAGTGCCTAAAATAGAGTTAGTTGATCAGCCATATATATGTTTTTGAGACAGGGTCTCACTTCTCAGCTTTTTAGTGCAGGTTGCCCTTGAACTCACTATGTAGCCCCAGCTGGCCTCAAACTCAGTGATTCTCCTACCTCAACTTCCTGAGTACTGGGATTACAGACTTGTATCACCACACCCTATAACCACCCATACTGATAAGAGCTAAAAATCTAATAATACTTATATTTAATAAAGAAAACATGTAATGCATGCCTTCTCTATATTCAAGACTGAACTGCAGCCCTTCCTTAAATTCTTCAGTTTCAAAGAATTTAAAATGCTTAATAACCAGGGTTTTCTAAAATTCCAGTTTCCTTTTGTTTTGTTTTGTTGAGACCAGGTCTGTTTATGTAATTATGAGACTAGGTCTGACTGGCCTTGTACCTTCCATGGCCTCAAACTCAGAGATTCTTCTGTTTTAGCCTTCTCAAGACTGGCATTATAGGAATGGTGACCCACTCCCAGCTTCAGGAGGAGCTATTTTTCTTGTTATTTCCAATAATGTCTCCTTCCTTTTTTTTTTTTAGACAGGGTCTCGCTTTGTAGTTCAGGCTGGCCCTGAGCTGACGGTGGAGGCAAGGCTTGAACTCAGCAATCCTCCTACCTCTGTCTCCTGCTGGGATGACATGCCCAGCATTTAAGTGTGAAGTACTGATTGCTGCTGGGTGTGAGCTCAGAACCACTGAGCTAAATCCCTGCCCCTATTTTTTTTAGTTTTTTGAGACAAGGTTTCTCTTTGTAGTTCAGGCTGACCCTGAACTCACTATTTAGCCTGGGCTGCCCTTGAACTCTCTGCAACCCTCCACCCTTGGCCTCCCCAGTGCTGGGATTACAGGTGTGAACCACCAGGCCTGGCATTGTGGTGTGTGGTACCGGGGATCAAACTAAGGACCTTATGCTTCTTCAGCAAGGCCAAATGTTCTCTTCATTTTTGGGTTTTGTTTTTTTGTGGTACTGGGGATTGAATTCGCGCCCTTGTGCATTCAAGGTTGGCACGGTTCCACTTGAGCTAAATCCCCAGCCCAATTCTCTTCATTTTTAATCTCTTTTCCTGCAGACATCAGGAGTCTTCTCTTTCTGTATAATAATGGCATGAACATGTAAGGTGAGAGACACATGCCTACTGTCAATATAGATGTTATCCATTTATCTTTTTCTCATCTTAAGGCTTGAGTCAGGGCAATGAGTTCTGCCATTTGTGCTGAGGTTCCAGGAGGCAGTGCTTTCGCCCAATTTGTTTTAGTGTGGTTATTGCCACTCTAGCCCTGCAGATTCCCTGTTTAACAAAACTGCTTCCATCTGAAAACAGCTTTTTCAGCTCTCTTCAGTGGCAGAATTTTAGTCTGGCCAACTGGTCTGAGGCTGAGTATGTCCTCCCAGTCATAACCTACCTTCTGGGGGTCATCATCAGGCAGCAGAGTGACAGAGTTAACAGACTGCATAGAGGGCAAAAGGTAAGTCTGGGTGGATAATGGCTCAGCTCCTCTGGCCTTTGTTGAATATAGAAGCTTGGTTGTCTCAGCAAATCCTGGAACCCACACAGAGAGTATCTAGCCACCCCCAGGAACTCATGAACCTGTTTCTTGGTGGTAGGCACAGGAATATATAGTATGGAACACTTCTGGGCAATAGAGGGGCTGTGCTTACTTTGGTAGGACTGTCTGTTGACACAATTGGATCTTTTTAGTGGATGCTCTATATCTGAGTTCCTACAGAGTCTTTATCAGTTTTAGGTACCTATTAAACAATCTTAAGGACCCTTTGCAGTCAATAATATGTCATCAACAGAAGGCAGAAAGAGGCCCTAATGGGGTCTTTAATAGAGAAATCTCAGCTCCAGTTTCTACCAAAACTCTGACTGGATAGTCTTGTGGTACCAGTGACCATGTGCTCCCTGAGGCCTTTTTTCTTCCTCCCCAGAAGGAAGGACTAACACCTTTTTCTACCTTTATCTTCCATTGGACATTTTATTCTCCACTGCCCAACTCTCTATGCTTTTTACATTGATTTTTCTATAATCTAGGGCATCTCTTTTCCTTGCCCATGAAAGAGCTTTTTTTTTTTTTCTTCCTTGCTGAGGTCCCCCTAATGACTGCTATAAAACTTTTGTCTGCTTTTAAAAAAAAAAAATTGGGGCTGGAGATTTAGCTCAATGGTTCTGGCACCTGCCTAGCAAGCACAAGGTCCCTGGTTCAATCCCGGTAACCACATACAATGATATGATATTGGGCATGGTGACTCACGCCCACCAGCAATCAGTACCACACACCATAATGCTGGGAGTGGTGACTCACGCCTGTCATCCCAGCACTGGGGAGGCAGAGACAGGAGGATTGCTGAGTTCAAGGCTTGCCTGGGCTACATAGTGAGCTCAGGGCCAGCCTG
>PVIC010009739.1:0-25188 GCA_004025085.1 Thryonomys swinderianus
AAAATAAAAAAGGTCTTGAGTTCAACACCCAGTAACAGAAAAAACAAACAAAATAACTAAATAAAAACGGAATTTTAATACTGTAAAATAGGTGCCTCAATCCAATGGGTTGTTTTGTATTGAGAAAGTATCTCAATAATTTGTCCACCTGGCCTCAAACCTTAATCCTCCTGCCTCAGCCTCTAAAAGTGCTGGGTTTACAGATATGTACCACTAGGCCTGTTTTAAATCTAATGTTTTTAGTACTCAATATAAAGTTATACTCCATTCAAATGCAGTAAAATTAGAATATTAGGTATATTGGTTTTGAAATTAGGATCACATTTCAAATGTAGCTAAATCTAGCTGTATGGCCTTCAATAGCTTATTTATTCATAGCATCAAGTCTTAGGTTTTGTTTTTAATTAATAAATTGTGATAAGTAATTGTTTTCTCAAAAGTTAGTACACGAATTACACAAGAAAGTTGTGCCTGAAAATACTTGTAGCTAGAGATGTGCAGTACACAGAAGTCTATCTCTTAATTGAAGTTGATCTTTTTTTTCTCTTTTTTTTCCCTTTTTGTGTTACATGTAAACTTCCCTATAGGTCAATGCCCTGCTGCCCACAGAAACATTCATTACTGTGGTTAGAGGTCTGGTGACCAATCCCCTACCATCTGTACGCCGGAAAGCACTGGATCTTCTGAATAACAAGCTACAGCAAAGCACATCCTGGAAGAGGAAAATTGTGAGTAGAGGTCGCGTTCCAAACCCCAGACCTTCCCATGATTTTTTTTTTTTTTTTTTTTTTTTTTGAGACAGGGTCTTGCTTTGTAGTTCAGGCTGGCCCTGAGCTCACTATGTAGCCCAGGCAAGCCTGGAACTCAGCAATCCTCCTGCCTCTGCCTCCCGAGTGCTGGGATTATAGGCATAAGCCACCATGCCTGGCACTGGTATGTGGTATTGATGGCTGGTGGGCATGAGTCACCACGCCCAGCATTGTATGTGGTTACTGGGATCGAACTCAGGGCCTTGCCCTTGCCAGGCAGGCGCTGGAACCACTGAGCTAAATCTCCAGCCCTTCCCATGCTTTATTAAGAGCTGCTTGAGCTCATAAAGTTTCTCTAGTGGTACCATTTAAAATAGTTATATCATCTGTGTTTTAAAAGTATGGTATTAATTCTGATAGACATATCATTGTATTGTAAGAGCTCTTAGAATGGAATTCTTGCTTGATATTAACTGTCCATTTCTTTATCATTAGCATAATTTGAATAACCTTTTCCTGCTAGGATGCCTCATATAAATCAGAAGATGGTCAGAGAACATAGGCTTTGCTTAGCAGTAAAGAGAATGGAAAATCACTACTTTCATACAGTCATGTGACTTTGTCCCATTAGATAGTCTTGAGCTATGAAGATGGAAAAATAGACTGGCAGTTTTTGCAGCTCTAATTATTTGGAGGTTTTGGCTGTTCTCCAGGTGTACCGTTTCCTAAAACTGATTCCAGTTCTTCTGGACATTGTGCAACATAAGAAAAAGGAGGCAGAAGAACAACAAGCAATAAACAGACAGACAGCTTTGTATACACTAAAGCTTTTGTGCAAGAACTTTGGTGCAGAAAATGCAGAGTCCTTTGTGCCGGTGTTGAATACTGCAGTGCAACTGATTGCTCCAGAAAGAAAGGAAGAGAAGAATGTCCTGGGCAGTGCCCTGCTGTGCATAGCAGAGGTGGCTTCCACCCTGGAGGCACTGGCCATCCCCCAGCTTCCCAGGTGTGCTCTTGGAGACGTGGGGCAGAAACCACTGCATTCCCAGGCAGATTGGAAAATCATGCCTTAGTGACTCATTTTGGTCCCTGAATGGAAATTAGCTAAAACTAGATTTATTAAGTGCTCTTCTGTTCAGACTGGTCAACACAGCATTGCCATTTACCTTCAGAGGCACTGCTTTGTGTAGTTGCTTGTCCCCCACTTTGGCCTTGACTGCCTGTGATCCAAAAACGGTGTCACAGCTCCCTGAGGAGAGGCAAGGCCTGAGCAGCCTTACATTGCTGCCTCAGGAAGTCTAACATGCCTAAGTCCATCTTTGGCTCCTGCCGGAACTACCTGTTCACCTAGGACCAATTTAACCATTGAGAGTTCTGCTATATACATAAACCAGAGATGGTGCCTGCCACCCCCTAGGATTTCTGCAGGACAGGGCTGGCTAGGCTTTGTGCATAGTCCTGACACATGGCTCCTGTCCAGTAATTCAGATCAATATTTTTAACAGTTTCAGTTGTGTCAGTACTGTTGGCAATGCCAGATCTCTTGCTCTTAGCTATACAATAAAAAGCATTGCTATGGATATACAATGATTTAACAGGCATGATTTATTTTGAATTTATTCAAATTGTCCCTGCTTTATTCTCTAGTCGGTTTTTTTTTTTTTTTTTTACTGGAGATTGAACTCAGGTCAGGAGCCTGCACTTGCCAGGCAGGTACAGTGCTACTGAGCTACATCCCTGGTCTAGTCTCTGTTTCTGTTTGATTATTCTGAAGCATTTGCTCTTTCTTCCTAGCCTGATGCCATCCTTACTGATTGCCGTAAAGAGCACTGGTGAGCTTGTCCGCAGTGAAGTCTCTCTGCTCAGTGCCCTGGCTGCCCTACAGAAGGTTGTCGAGACCCTGCCACACTTCATCAGCCCCTATCTGGAAGAGGTTCTGTCCCAGGTAGCTGGGACCTTTTGTCCTATACAGGGTGGCAAGGGAAAAAGGAAGACTACCGGTTTCATCATTGTATCTGTTAAGTGTTTGTTAGCAGATTATTTCTGTAACAATGTGCTTGTTATTACCAGATGTGAGCCTGTTTACTCTGTTATCCCCTCTGCTTTACTGTGAAACTGACCTGGTCATCACTTTTCAGTAGGGCTCTTCTCTCTCTTAGTGGAGGATATATTTTATTGCTTTGTATTTGTCCTCAGCAAGATCTTTGGAGTTTAGCAGGAAGAGCTATTATCACTCCTGCTTGTTTCTGATGGGAAAGTTTCCTATTGCGAAGGCAGTTTACATAGCACATTTCCTAAGATGCAGGACAGTGGCTTTCTATTCATGCAGTGAGCCAGTGATATTCCTGATTATAAGCATCCATAAATGTTGAGCCCACATTTTTCTGTTATTCTTTTGTATGGATCATTTGCCATTTATGAAGTTAGGATCTTTACTTCTGTGGTGTACATGATTTAACCAATTCACATACTCTTCTGCCAGAGCTGCAAAGTAGCTTTCAGGGCCAAGCATGTAGCTCAGTGTTAGATAGAGTACATGCCTACGATGTATAAAGCCCTGGGTTCACTCTAGCGCCTTTTTTTTTTTTTTCCTTGGCGGTACTGGTGATTGAACTCCAGTCCTTATGCTTCCAAGGTAGGCGTGGTACCACATGAGCTAAATCCCCAGGCCTATAAGTAGCATTTTAAAGAGGGTTGTTGACTGTGGGGAACTTGCTCAGATTTTTTGGCAAGGAAGGTCCCAGCTCCTGTCAACTCTAGATTCCTGTCCTCTAAGGAAGTCATTAGTCAGGGTGCTGCTGTTTCCCTCCTTGAGGTTGTCTTTTTGCGGGATTCTTTGCGGAGCTGCATGTGCTCAGCATTTAAATGAACAGTTATCCCTGCTTTTGTGTATGTGTTTGTCAACAGATCCAGAGATCAGTTATGTTTCTTATATTCCTCTAGGTGATTCATTTGGAGAAAATCACCAGTGAAATGGGCTCTGCCTCACAGGCTAACATCCGTCTCACTTCTCTTAAAAAGACACTGGCCACCAAGCTCTCCCCCCGAGTCCTGCTACCAGCCATTGGCAAGACTTACAAACAGATCAAGAAGAGCTGGAAGGTAAGATCGTTGGATACAAGACTTTGGAGAAAGAAGAGGTGCTCATAGGGCCGGAGATTTAGCTCAGTGGTTCCGGCACCTGCCTCACAAGTGCAAGGTCCTGAGTTCAATCCTGGTGACCACATAGAATGCTGGGCGTGGCAACTTACGCCCACCAGCAATCAATACCACATACCACAGTGCGGGGCGTGGTGGCTCACGCCTGTAATCCCAGCACTCGGGAGGCAGAGACAGGAGGATTGCTGAGTTTGTGGCGGCTTGCCTGAGCTACATAGTGAGCTCAGGGCCAGCCTGAACTACAAAGTGAGACCCTGTCTCAAAAAAAAAAAAAGAGAGGTGCTCATAGGAGAGAAGCATGTGATGGTTTAATTCCTGTGAAATAACACTGCTGAGCTCTAAGAATAATGCAGATGACAAATCTCATTGCTGTGTTCCTGGTAGAATCACATGGGCCCATTCATGAGCATCTTGCAAGAGCACATCGGGGTGATGAAAAAGGAAGAGCTCACCTCCCATCAGTCTCAGCTAACCACCTTTTTCCTGGAGGCCCTGGACTTCCGGACACAGCACTCAGAGGTAAGTCCTCACCCCCCACATCCTAGGTGTGTCAGCCATATAGGTCAGAGAAAAGTCTGGTTGTGCACCAGTAGTACATGCCAAATGATTTAGTTAATACTCCAGCTACTAAGTCAGTTCTCCCATTTGTAGGATGACCTAGAGGAAATTGGAAAGACCGAAAGTTGTATCATTGACTGCCTGGTAGCCATGGTTGTGAAACTGTCTGAGGTCACATTCAGACCGCTATTCTTCAAGGTAAGACCTTCTTCCTCTGCATCTTGTGTGACCAAATGCAACAGGATGAGTGGAAGACATTCATCTTATGTTATGGTTTCAGCTGTTTGACTGGGCCAAAACAGAAGGTGCCCCAAAGGATAGGCTGTTGACATTTTACAACCTGGCTGACCGCGTTGCAGAGAAACTGAAGGGGCTGTTCACCCTCTTTGCGGGCCACCTGGTGAAGCCTTTTGCGGACACCCTGAACCAGGTGAACATCTCCAAAACAGGTTAGTAGCTCCCTCGCTCTGCTGCATGCTGTACATGGTCCACAGTTAGTGCCAGATGCACCCTGGTGCCTAGACAGGATGTAAAAGATTCTTGAGTGGAGAGTGAATTTTTGCTTTAATGTTGTTTTAGCATAATGGGAAAATGTTATTAACCAAATGGTTAGGAGAAAGAGTAAAGCAAATTACTAGCATTAGGTATTGGAAAGTGTTTCTTTAAAACACTAAAATTGAGGTCTGGAGGTGTAGCTCAGTGGTAGAGCACTTGCCTAGCATGCCAGAGGCCTTAGGTTCAATACCAGTACTAAAAATAATAAAAATGAAGATTAGGTAGGGTGTGGTGGAGCATACCTATGATCCCAGCACTCAGGAGGCTGAGGCAGGATGATTGCCACAAGTTTGAGGCTGTCCTAGACTACATAGTGAGTTCAAGGCCAGTCTGAGCTACACACAGCAAGACCCTATCTCAAAAAAATTAAGATTAGGCTACTCTAATGCTAGTAAGGGACCTGACTGAAATTGAAGGGTTGACTTGCCAGACCAAGCATTAGGATCTTGATAACTCCAAAGAAACCACTTTTTAGGGATGCCATCCATTTTGCTTATGTTCGGTTTTCATCTTTTGATGTCTAGATCATTTCTGAAATAGTCTTCTGATTGCAGTTAAACAGTGATTCAGATTAAATTCTGAAGTTTACTTTTTTTTAAACTCTTCTCCCACCTACAGATGAAGCATTTTTTGACTCTGAACAGGACCCTGAAAAATGCTGCCTGCTGTTACAATTTATATTGGACTGTTTGTATAAGATTTTCCTCTTTGATACCCAGCACTTTCTGAGTAAAGAGCGAGCAGAAGCCCTCATGATGCCTCTGGTAGATCAGGTAATTGGCGGGGCTTTTTCTGACCACTCAGCTGAAGCAGATTTTGTTTGTGGAAGGACAGCTATGAGCCTTTTTTAAAAAAGTATTTTCTTGTCTGGAGTTTTTGTTTGCTTTTGGTGGGGTGTGTCCTTTGTAGGACATTTTAAAGGATTGTTTTCATGGCTTTCGCTTTTCAACCGAAAGATATGTCATCATAGTTTATTAACTTTGAAAGTATGTTAACTGTATTTAAACGGGGCCCCATCAGGCCTGTCCGAGGGCATTATAATCCCTGGAGGAAAGAGCCCTCCATGGTTTCCTGCTGAAGGGAAAGGGTTGTGCTAAGAGCAGAAAGACTCAGATGCAGAAGAAATATGATCTGGTGAGACAGTATTCTGTAGAGTGGGACCATGGGTTTGAGCCTACTTTTGCTGTGAAGGATAGTAACATATCAGTCACTGAGCACATGTTCAGACTGAAGAGAAAATGAGGGCTGTTGCTCACAGTGCTCATCTCTTCCTCCCAGCTGGAAAACAGGCTTGGAGGAGAAGAGGAGTTCCAGCAGCGGGTGACGCAGCACCTAATACCCTGCATCGCACAGTTCTCAGTGGCCATGGCAGACGACTCTCTGTGGAAACCACTGAACTACCAGATTCTGCTGAAGACCAGAGACTCCTCCCCCAAGGTAGAAAACTGCATGGTCCCCAGTTGCCTAAGCAACCTACTTAGGGTTGTGGGCACCAGCTCCGGGTACAGCAGCAGGGAGCAGCTTTGCCACCTCTCCTCTAGTACCATAGGTCTGGCCTACTGTGTTGGGTGAAATTCAAGCCCAAGGAATTTCTTACTTTTAATTACAGGTTTTATAATGCATCCCCTCCCCATCCCCAGTGGTGTGACAGGTACAGACATTGAAATGACTTTCTAAATACTTTCAGATTTTGCTCCGTTGAGGTAGAGCAGTGTATCAGATCATCCTCTTTGTTTGTTCTTTTTTTTTTTTTTTTGGTGGTACCAGGCCCTTGTGCTACCAAGATAGGTGCAGTACCACCTGAGCTAATTGCCTGGCCCCCAGATCATCTTCTTTGTACACATTAGGTTTCTGATTTTGGTAAATGGTGGCTGCAGAAACAGTAGTTTGAGTGGAGGTTAAAATTCTACACCTATGTTTTCAAGTGGTTGTAGCAATGAATTGCCATTTCTCAAGCTAAGCACAATCTCAAAGGATATAACAAATTTAATATAATTTTTTATATTGTTATTAAGTTTGAACTTCTGACCTTATTAATCAGGAAGTAAAAATAAGGAGGCTGCATTGATAAACCCTCAAATGTTGAGTCACAGATTTTTAGGTGAGTTGCAGGATCAAGTGTATTTTAATATTTTATTTTGGTTGCACAGTATCAAAATATGTATTGAACTTAGGTAGTAAACTGGAAAGACTATTTTCTTTCAAAGTGACTTTGCTAACATGTAGCATTTCACAACATGGATCATGCTCATGAGAAATCCCCAAATTGTGTGCTATATATATGCATTTTTTGTTGTATTTGGGTTTTTTCCCTGTTGTTTATTTCCCAAATTAGGACACATGCCATGGCATGTGTTTTATTCAGTGCTGACATGAGCACACACCCCAGGTGGGTGCCTGGTTCCCCACAGGACTGCAGTGCCGACTGCAGGCAGGGGTTATGAGTGGGCAGGCCTGCCAGAGGTGGCTGAGTCTTCACCACCACATCCTCATTGTCTCGTGCAGGTCCCCCCCACTGTGGACAGCTTCAGCACAGTTAAATGTAGTGACGCACTTGAGCATTTTGGTTTTATTTTTTCTTAGGATTACATCATAAAAAGATAATTCACACTTAAGTGTTGCAACATGGGAACAGAGTTTGAAAAGCAGAATTATAAGTTTACCTATATTCCAAATAGACCCAAATGGTTAAATAAACTTTAATGAAGTGAGATAAATGCATGGGGAGTAACATTAATCTTAAAAGAGCTTGTTTAAAGTCAGATCTTAACAAATACAACAATAAATGATAAATGCTATTTTTTATTCTTTACTGTCATCCCTGGAAGGTGCGGTTTGCAGCCTTGATTACTGTGTTGGCACTGGCTGAAAAACTAAAGGAGAATTATATCGTCCTCCTCCCAGAATCCATTCCCTTCTTAGCAGAACTGATGGAAGGTAATCCCCCAAGATTAAAAAGAAGTTACAGTTCTGTGGATATGTACCAGGTGACAGCTGTGGATGTTGTGTTGTCAGCAGGCCTAGTTCTGCCACTGCCCAGACTGGGCACTACTGCACTGTCCACAGAGAGTTCTTTTTTACAGTGTTTTCATCACTGCCTTCCAGTGGGGTTGTGTGTGGATGAAGAGGGCAGTATTTGTTTTTATTAATCTCACATGTGTATGTATGACTGAGTACTCTGATCCCCAGATGTGGGGTTATTCTGTCAGACTCTAGGGTCATGAAGGACTCAGGTCATGTCCACAGGGCTCACAGTGTTAGGTAATTTACCTGGATGATCTCGTGGAAGCCTCCCATGGGGTAAAACACTACTGTTTTATAGAGGAAGAAGTAGAGGCTTAAAATTGTAAATGATTTGATGATGGTAGTGAAGACAGTGAGCATGGGAAGTAAAGCTGGTGTGAACAGCCAGGTTTGTGCTGCTGTTCTCACTAAGCAGGAGCAACAGCAAGGAGAACAGACCTTTGATACCAACACAGTATCCTAAATAACTGCATGTCCTTCACTGGGTCTGACTTGGTGAGACAGTGTGAGCTTCTAAAGGAGCAGCAACCTGGATTTTAGGTTTGGATGTGTTCGCCTGTGCCAGAGATCGATCTGGTCTCTGCCCAGGCCATGCTGAGAATCTGGAAACAGCAGAAGGGACGGGAGGAGGTGTGTCTCCTGCCCTGGCTCCTTGGCTGTGCTTCCAGGACTGATCACTAGAGGGCTTGAGGCATTGAGAGTCAGTCCTGTGAGAACTGAGGCCAGGTGACTGGCAGCCCAGGTTTTAATTTAGGTGTTTTTCCCCTTCTTTTAGACGAGTGTGAAGAAGTGGAACACCAGTGCCAAAAGACTATTCAGCAGCTGGAGGTCACGCTGGGGGAGCCACTCCAGAGCTACTTTTGAAACCCTTTGGAGGACCAAACTCTACTGAATAGAGTTCAAATTTATTTTTCCTATGTTTATTTTGGGGTAGTTGGTGCCATGTTACTTTTGGTGCCTTTACACCTGCTAGATCTATACATAATGACTATTTTATATGTGATCCCTGTAAGCCTCACCTGCCATCTGTACAGAGCTGCTGGAGAGTAAATGAAACATGGTGTCTTATACAAACTGCTGTTTGGTAAGCGTTTGTCCTCGTCTTTTCTCAATTATGCTACCAGTAGGCCAGACATGAACAGCTGCAGCCAGAGCTGACCACATATGTAGATGTGAAGCCACCCTGCTTTGTGCAGCAGTGTCACATGCACATGGAATCAGGGAGGTGGCAGCCACTCAGCATCAACGTGAATCTTCTAACTAAAGCCATTTGGTTTGTACTTTTCATGTTGGACAGACTCATCCTGCAGCCTCAATTTGTGTGTGTCCAGAGGGAGTGCTTCTGGAATGTGTTTTTACTCAGGGCCGTGATTGTCTCCTTTTACCTCCTAATCTTTTGTGAGGTTAGAGGAATGAGGCCACATGAAACAACCCCACCTGGCTGGTCACATACAGAAAAAGCCCAGAAATAAAAGGTGGTCTTGGTGACTGAGAATGAGCATATTTCCTTTTGGTCCTTAAGCCAAATGGTACTTATATGAGAAAATAAATATCACTACACTTTTTAAAACCTTTTGAAGTTCTCTAATCTCTAGTGAAAGTATACATTGAGAGCTCAAATAAAATTAAACAACTTTTCCTTCATTTTTAAGACACTGAAAACTGTCCCATCTGTTATGATTTAGATCTAAAATTTCCTCCTAAAATCTCATGTGTTTGGAAGGTCTTGCATCACAGAGCATTGTGCTCATCAGTGGACTCATCCATTGAAGAGTTCACAGCTAAAAGTGCTGTTAGGAGGTGAGTGTGGAGTCAGTGGGGAGGTGGCCTGGAAGGGCTCCTCACTTGTTCTGCTTCACAGCTGTTGTGGGGTAAGCAGCTTTTCCTCTGACAAGCCTTCCACCACGCTGTTTCTGCCTTCAAAACACCCAACTATGGACTGAAATAGCCAAATAAACCCCTCCTCCTCTTAAATTGTGGGTGTTGGGTATTTTGTCCCAGCAGCAAGAAAATGATTAAGACACCACAGAATGTTCACATTGAGTCACCTTTGATCTCATTTAATACAGAAGTTTTGTGTAGAATTATACTAAGCAAAAGGCCAACTTAATTTTGAGATAAAGCTTGCTAGAAATACATAATTCTATTTGAGAAGTACATTTATAAAGTTCATAGGTAATAGCCTTTTTAAAGAAGAATCTTAAAGGGGCCGGAGGGTTAGCTCAGTGGTTCCGGTGCCTGCCTTGCAAGCGCAAGGACCTGAGTTTGATCCCCGGTTACCACATATAATGCTGGGCGTGGTGGCTCACGCCTGTAATCCCAGCACTCGGGAGGCAGAGACAGGAGGATTGCTGAGTTCGCGGCGGCTTACCTGGGCACCATAGTGAGCTCAGGGCCAGCCTGAACTACAAAGTGAGACCCTGTCTCCAAAAAGCAAAAAAAAAAAAAAAAAGAATCTTAAAATGTGCATTTTTTTTCTGTCAGAGAATCAGCTTAATAGCTCCATGCAAAACAAAAATGAAAATTCTTGAACACTTACAGGAAACAGTGTGAGTGGGCTTTTTTTTCCTTAAGTGCCTTTTGGTCTCCAATATCTCAGATGTATATTCTGCTGTTTTTTTTATGAACAAGAAATAGCCCTGGGAAACTGCAGAACTTTCTGCCTCCTATAGCTACTCCCCCTGGTACATACATACCATGTCCTCTTGAGTCTGACATAGTAAATTAACAAAGAATTAAGGGCTAGCAGTTTCAATACTTGTACTTTTTTTAAAAAACAAGGTTGATAGTGGTATTCTTTTTAATATATGGGTACAAATAATATCTAATCAAATCTCTTAAGAAAGTCCTCCTAAATGATGATGGAATTCTGCCCAGCAGTTAGTAAGATAAAATGACCTGCCCAATTTAGCTTATTTTCCTCCTGAGGCCTGAACCTTTGAAATCTCTAACAAGATCTGACCTGTAAAGACTGTACATAGAACTTCTGCCAACTCCCTTCAAATAATAGAAACATTACAGAAATGCAACAGTTGAACTTGCTGATACAGGTTTGATTTTAATCACTTTGAGCAGAACAGTGTTTTGATCTCACTGCTGCTGCTGGACTAATCTTTAGAAGAGCAGAGGTGAATGTTGGTTTGCACGCGAACATTTTTATGCTGCCTTTGCTCTCCTAAGAGTATGTTCAGCTATGAACTCTGCAGTGGATAAATCCAGTGATGAGTACAGTACCCCTGTGATCCAAACACCTTCCCAACACAATTCTCTACTGGTAGATTTTGCTTTCTCGTGCCTATTCACTACCTCTCATTTTGACATTATTTAATTGCCCACAAACAGAATAACCTACCCTCTGCTTTAAACACCATGTGCATACAAGCCTGCACCCTCCCAGCTCATGGAAACAAATCAACAGCTCAACTTGAGTCAACACCATGGATTTGTTGTCTGGAGTTTTTGGAGGAGCAGGGGTGTCTTGGGCCTTAACTTTTCTGCTGAGTTCAGATGTTCTACTCATGATAATCATTTGGTGAAGCTTACAGCAAGGAGAACTGCATGTTGATTGTGCTACAGATTCATTGGCAAATGAAAGTTGAATCAGTCCTCTTCACTGGGACATGATAGAATGCTCACTGTGAAAGGAGTCACTGGGGAAGGAATAGTGTCTTCTAGAAATTAGTATTTCATGTGACTAAACAGCTACATGACCCTTAACCCAATGGGCCAAACAAGTCTTGTCAGTGCATGTGGCTCAGCACCAAAGTCCAAGGCCCAGAGAAGAAGGACGCTGGCTCTGTACCACATGTGCATACCTGCTCCCATCACAGTGCTCAGAGATTCAAGTGCTCAATGCTCAATGCACAGTTAGTGGCTGTGTTACAGGTAGGCACTTAATAAATGCTTCTAACAAGGCCATGTGGGGAGAAAGCCTCGGGCTCACTGACTGAAAGTGACTGAAATTCACCTTGGATTTCTCCCTCAGGGCCATGGGACAATGCACTGGGATTTTATGTTGTGCAAGTGCAGTTTAAAAAGGGCAGTAGCAGTGATGTGCATTTTCACATAACCAGGATCACACACAGCCATTCTGTATTTGGGGTTTGTAGCACTCCTGGTGGTTACCAGTTTCTTACTTCAAGCAAGTGGACATCACCATTGACAGCCACTGTGTCGATGCTGCCCAGCTCCAGGAATCTGTGCTTATACTCCAGGCTGTGCACTCCATTAACTGCAACCTTGAAGTCTCTAGTATCACAATAAATTATCATCTGGAAGGAAAGAAAACATGCTATTGTGGTTTCCCTTGGAGTAAAATTTTTGTTTGTTGCACACCAAGGGAAGGTCAAAAGGAAAACCATTTGGCATGGGTTCTGCCAGAGAAGCTCTCCCTGCCTACTTAGCCCACTTCTCTCCTGGGAGTTCAAGACCCGAATCAACCCTACACTGTGGTGGCACCTCCTGCCTGGACCCACCCGGAGAGAACTCTATGCTTGAAACTCCACAGCCTGCTGACTCCTTTCTCCGGCATACTCCCTCCTGCAGCCCCATCCTGACCATACTCCCAAGAAAAAAGTTTTCTTGAAGTTTGGGAACTAGAGGGCAAAAACTGCTGACTGCTTGACCTTTATTCACTGAGAAGCTGATTTCAATTAGGAACCAAGTACTAACATTCTGACTTTGTTGCTTCAAACTCTAGGACCATAATTAACAGGGAATTTAGGAAGCTCAAGCTGTCTCTCAGGCATATATCTGCTTGGTGATCCTGCATCCATCCCTGACCAGCACATTGTGGCCTCAGCCTATTAAAAGCTCTTTGAGGAGCTTGGGCATCTATGGAGTAATCACATTCTACTGACCTATTACCAGTGTTAACTCTTTGAGTACTCCATCTAAAACAGAATACAGTGGACCCCTGAAATTCATGGGGGTTACATTCCTAGAACATCTGTGAATCATGAAAACCTGGAAATTTCAGATATGGTTAAAAAAATGTTGGGCCGGGCCAGAGATTTAGCCCAGTGGTTCCAGCAAGGCCCTGAGTTCGATCCTGGTAACCACACATAAAATGCTGGGCATGGTGACACATACCCACCAGCCATCAATACCACATAGCACAGTGCCAGGTGTGGTGGCTCACACCTGTAATCCCAGCACTACGGAGGCAGAGGCAGGAGGATTGCTGAGTTCGAGGCTTGCCTGGGCTACATAGTGAGCTGAGGGTCAGCCTGAACTACAAAGCGAGACCCTGCTCAAAAAAAAAAAAAAAAAAAAATGTTGGGCCGGAGATTTAGCTCAGTGGTTCCAGCGCCTGCCTTGCAAGCACAAGGTCCTCAGTTCAATCCCGGGTAACCACACATACAATGCTGGGCATGGTGACTCACGCCCACCAGCAATCAATACCACATACCACAGTGCTGGGTGTGGTATCTCATGCCTATAATCCCAGCACTCGGGAGGCAGAGACAGGAGGATTGCTGAGTTCGAGGCTTGCCTGAGCTACATAGTGAGCTCAGAGCCAGCCTGAACTACAAAGCAAGACCCTGTCTCAAAAAAAAAGTCTATAAATGCCAATTCATGCTGTTGTGGCATAACTTTAGTTCCCAGAGCAAATCCAGTCATTCAGCCTTCTTCTGGCCCTAAACTTCTGGGGCTTATGTTCATTGCTGGAAGTCTTTAAGGCACAAGGTATTTGGTGACATAGACTAGCTACTTGCAAACCTCATGGCAAAAAAAAAACAATTTTGGAGGATATTTGCGTTTTCTACAAAATTGCTGAGGTTTCTGTTAAGAATTAACAATTTTTAATGTGCTTCTAAGGAAAAATCCATGAACTGAGTCAAAGCCTTGAACTCTGAACCGTGAGTTTGCAGAGGTATGTATATTGTATACCCAAACCCCAAGTATCCTTTCACACTTCCAATACCATGCTCCCAATGCTGGTCTGGCCAGACTCTACCCATTGTGCTTCTCGGTCTCCTGAAGGCTTCAGAAGAGAGTAGGGAACAGCACAGCATGGGTGCCTACTTCCCAGAGGCCAAATTTGGGGACATACTTGAATGACAAGCAGCAAACTGAGGGTCTTTGCCCTGGCAGTAGTCATGGAGATGACCACCAGGGGAACAGCCTAGGTAATAAAGAGGACCACAATGAAAGCTCTGAGGCTACGCAGAGAAATGGGATTATATCTCCCTGGGAGTAGTGGAAATCCATATCAGCTAAGTGGTAGGGGCCTTGGGTGGTGGACATTCAACAAAATCTTTTAAAAAGTACAAAACACAACCTCACATGACACAACTCAGAAAACCATGTGAGTTTCAGATGGATACAGGGAAAAAATGACAATCCCTACCAACTTATCAGTATTATATCAAAGCAAATGCAGAAACAATGAATTGCAACTAAGTGGGAAAGAAACAGTGCAAAACCAGGGAAACACTGCTTCCGATGTTGACAGACAGAGGGCATGGGACACACAAAGACCCTAGTCAAAGGGAGCAGAACAACAAATCCCTGCTGTTCATGACAGCAATCAAACATGAATATGACTGGGGAGAAGGGAGGTACCACGCACCTGTAATTCCAGCCCTATGAGAGGCTGAGGCAAGAGGATCATAAGTATGAGCCCAGCCTCACTCAGTGAGGCCCTGTTCCATTTTTGAAAAATATAATCTTACCTCAAAGTACATCCCAGGACTAAACGGGAAGAAGGTAATATTTCTCTCTTCTTCTCCCCAGGCATCATTAAGATAAGAATTTCTTACAAATGCTTTAATATTCAGGCGTGGATTCAAGTGTAGAGCAATGTCCTTTGATTTTCCTGCTACTAGATCAACATTAAAGCTTTGAAAGGGAGAAAAAGGAACCAAGTTAACCAAACAGGAGAGAGGAAAATTCAGTAATTTTAACAAAATTTTAACAAAATTCAGTAATTTTAACAAAACATGCATGCATGTGGACATGGGATGCAAGGCAAAATCAAATTATCTTTTTTTAAACTGATTTTATTGGTATATTTTATATACTTGAATGCCAAGTGGCAAACATCATGATCACACTTGACACTGAGAATTTGTACCAGAATATGACACGATTTAATTCTCATTTTTCCCATTCCCTTCCCCATCCTACAACTCCTACCCCTATATACATAAGCTTCACTTCCTTTTTTACCATCAAATTTTTTCTGTCCCTTCTTTACTTACCCCTACCCCCTTTTTCCCTTTAAATATCTTCTACTTCCCAATATCTGTCCTACATTTTAGAACTCACTTACAGGGAAGGTCAAATTTTGAACTTGGCATTCCACTGACTTGTTATGTGCACATGAAATTACTAAACAGTCAATGTTAAAGCTGAGAGCTGGCTGACAGGAACTGAAGGCTTATGAATGTTGGCAAGCCAAGTAACACTACGTCTGTGTGAATATTCATTCTCTTGTCATTTCACATGCCTCCTGCTCTCCTGCCTTCCACACAGACCCTGGCCCCCTCACCTCCCCTAAAGCCATCATGGGAACAAGCCAGTAACAGGCAAAATGGCAAGTGATGGCACTGTTTAGTAGTAACATAGCCACACTCACCTTTTGGCCTTCGTATTCAATTCTCCTTTAATGACAACAGTTCTTCCAGGGCCCATGGGGGAATTCAACCTTGCTTCAAAGGGCAGGGTCTGAAAAGAAGCTACCATCAGAACCAGGAAGACAAAGGAAGAAACCTCATGAGAAGACTGTCAGAAGAACACAGGGGCTCGCTGTGAACCTGAGGGGACAGACTAGATCTGTTCTGGTCCCACTTTGGGGACCAGGTGTAGCCCTGTACCTGGCTTATAGCATCCACTCAATGACTGTTTCATTTTATACCACAGAAACAGTGGACGTGGGTTGGGACCTAAGACCACCTGTGTAGTGACACTGGCCAGTGTTGGCATCAGAGACAGCATTCTGTGTCCTGGCTAAAGGGGCTGGTGATGGAGAGGAAGTGTTCATGTGCTGCTCAGGTATGGGCCTGGTTTTCATGTATGTGTCCACTGACAGCATACAAAATGCCAGGGGCCACTTTGGGCTTACACTGGGAGCATGGATTACAAATAATTTAACAGTCAATTATAACATATGTTTGATAAAGAGTGAAGATAATTTTGGGCTCTTCAAACCTTTGACAAAGAGCTGATAGGTAGCATTTTGGTGCAAGTCATACTGTGACTGACAGTCGAATCTCTGCTCTTGGTGTAGTCGGATTTTGGATGACTTTAGAAATGTCTCCTCTATTACTAGGCTGCAGGGAAACAGTTCTACAATGAGGCATGGAAAGAACCAAGTTGCCTTCCAAGGTTAAACTTTACTTTCTAGGCAATTTTAGAAAATGCTCCACGTGGAATAACCAAACAAAAATACTTACAAACTCTGAAATCCCAGACTTTTGTACCTATAGGAAGAGACATAAAAATGAAAACATTTACAGGAAAGATTCACACTGTATAATGTCGGTGATACAAATCACTGGGTTATATAGTATACCCCCACAAATTCACAGTATAGAGTTCGCAGCCTCAGTCATTTGCAGACTTTTCCTGTAACAACTGTTGGCAGAAACCCGTAGCCAATCCGAAAGCATTACTGTTTTCCTTGCTGCTGACTGGCTGCTCCTCTGTAACTCATCTCTGGTAGATGCACCAGCAATCCCACATTGTAACAGGCTGCTGTACCACATGCAGCTATCTGTGTTCTAGGTTTTGTTCTTAAAGCCCTGAGATCCCCAAGGTTCTGCCAAAATGCTCTGCACTAAGGCTTTATTAATACAGTACTGTATTAACTTACAGAACTGGGGGAAACATAGCATATTTAGGGTTTAAAACAGGTATTTATAGGCATTTTTCTGACCATAACTAAAATTCAGTTTTTCACAATTTACAATACTTTAGGAACAGAACTCCTGATCTCAGGAGTCCACTGTACTGAGCTGAGCCTGGCTAGGACCTGAGTATGACACACAGGACAGGTGCTGCTTCCTGACCATGCTGCTGAGTTATAAAAGGCTCCATGGACTGGAACAAAGTCCAAGAGTCCCATTCATCTGAGTCCTTTATCCTTCACCAAATGGTAATTTTTCCTAGAACTACACATGGATTTCAAACACACCATGATTACTCTTTCGGTGTACTCCCCAAAATGCTGAGATTATATTCTATCTGCAAGGTATGAATGTGCAGAGAGGGTTAAGACATCACTTTGCCACTAAAACCAGCAAAGATGCAGTCTTTGCACTTTTCTCTGAGAGGGAGAAGGTATTCAGGCAAATTCACTTGCAATGCACTAACTGATGTGCAGTGTTTATGAATGCCTTTACTCGAACATTCTAGTTAGCAACAAGGGGATACTTTGTACATGAGAATGGTTGCTGATCATCCTATGAACTGATGGCTAAGTATCAATGAAAACTGAGAGTGCCTGGGGCCCTTAAGAAGTATGTGTTTCTAAATGACTTCTGATATCCTGGCATCACATTAAAAATATAATTCTTAAAAATCCAGCCTTCCTCCCATCCGATGCAAACTAATAGGACTATTTTATATAAATACTGTGTGCTAACTGATCACACTACTGGAGCTTCTAAAAAACTATTTTAAACCAGTGGTTCATTAAAAGATTTAATGCTTACATTTTCTCTATTTATGTTTGTCAGTCCTAGAGTAGATGCTTGGCTATTTTGTAAATCCTAGAGAAAAAATAATACAGATTAATTTTAACATCAAGGACTTTTTTGTGCTAAAACACCTAAAATGTCAAAATTTTAAAATGTAAAAAAATTCAAAATGACACTAAATGTGAAAATTTGCTTGAATATTAGCCAGAAATACATTCAAAATAGCCCCCTCCTCCAAACTGGGGAGCAAGTGAGTATCATCCAGCAAAACTGAAAACATAGATACTCTGGTCAGATAATCCATATCTAGGAAACTCTTAAAGCAATACTCCATCATACTCTCACGTAAAGTAAATAACACTACCCAGCTAAAAAGCTGTTTGGCTAGGACCACTCCTGGTTTTTAGACCCCAGATGGAAAAGCCCTAGCAATGAACACCATGTGACCAATCTAAGAGTAACTTCCAAAAAATTAGCACTCAAATGAGGCAAATACACTACTTTTATCTCAATAGATGTCAATTGAAGTTTTCTGACTTTCCATCATAAACTATAAATCAAAGAAGACCCTGAGCTATGTGAAGAAGTGTACTCACCGAGCTGAATCTAAAGCCAACTGAGTGAATATTCACATGGTCATAAATGCCCAGCGTATCTATTTTCTCTAGCTTAATCCTGTGGGCATAGAGCAGAGTATGTTTTCCATTCACAGCCACCTGGACAGACACAGAAGAGACAGCCCCCAAAAAAGTGTTAACAGATGAACTTTAAACATACTCACAGAGATGAACTCATCCAAAGCTAAATGTTACCTTGGGTTTAATTCTATACCTCCCCCACAGGAATCCTCATACAGCTGTCCAACTGTATGACTCAGTGTAAATTCAGAACTCAGCCCAACAGGGAAAAGGGCTATGGCCACAGTGAGATGCGGCAAAGCCTGGCTCACACTTCAGTGCTAGTCTGGTCCTTTACAGCAAGAACAGCATTAGACTGTGCCTCAGATGCAAGGTCTAGGGTACACTCAGCATGGAAAGAGTCCTTGTGCTCTACCCTCTAATGAGTTTTCCATAACCCACCTGAAATTTGTCCTTCAGCACCATGATCACGATTTCAAAAGACTTTTCTTTTTGGAAGGGCATGTCATAGGTGATCTCTTCCCATCCCCATCTTTCATTTGTCAGAGTGTTGCAGACGATGCAGTTGGACCGTTTGAAGCGGGGGTTGAAATGAAAGGCCACATCGGCCCGGGGCTTCATGCTGCTGCCGCATTGCAGATCCACCTGGAATCTGGGGGAGAAAGCAGGGACTATGTGAGCCCTAGAAGGCAAGTGGCAGGGAAAGCCCAGCCAGAACCAGCCTCCAGGCCAGGTGACACATGACTCCCTGTCCTTTCACCTGGAAGGCCTAAACAGCTACTCAGCTCATCTTTCTTTCTTCCTCATAACAGAACCCCTGAATCTGAACAGGGTCCAAACAGGTGTGGAATAAAAACCTCCTCTTCCCACTCCCTGGAAACCAGGCCTGCCTGTGTGGTCACAGCTTGGCCTCAAAGACAAGCAGGTACTTGCCCTACATTCACCCAACCCCACCCCACTGCCACACACACTGCCCAACTACTCAAAACCCGGACAAGGGCTGGAGATCTAGCTGCTAGATCCTAAGAAAGGCCTCTCCCAGGGGGGAGCCAGGAGCCAGCTTTCCTAGTGACTGGATGGAGCTGCCTACAAAGTCTGGGGTATCGCTTTGAGATACTTCCACATTTTGGTTAACCCACAGATGCCTGGGTGTCAGCCACACAGAGCTGGGCCCGATCGTAACTGACACTGAGTCCAGACCTAGCACGCAAGGCAAGCAGAGGAAAGCCAGTGGAAAAAAGTCTAAAGAGATGCTGCAGGGATGTTAAGACTATGCAGGAGCTGCCTCCCTCACAGCTAGTTCTGTATACTGAAATCAGACTTTTAAGATGAAATAAAAAATCTAATAGCCTCTACTCAGTCATTTATTCTCACTTAATCAGACCCTTCATGAGGCTTTCATAAAAATAATTCAGGCCGGGCCGGAGGGTTAGCTCAGTGGTTCCGGCGCCTGCCTTGCAAGCGCAAGGTCCTGAGTTCGATCCCCGGTAACCACATATAATGCTGGGCGTGGAGACACGCCCACCAACAATCAACACCGCATACTACAATGCCGGACATGGTGGCTCATGCCTGTAATCCCAGCACTCGGGAGGCAGGGACAGGAGGATTGCTGAATTCGCGGCAGCTTGCCTGGGCACCATAGTGAGCTCAGGGCCAGCCTGAACTACAACGTAAGACCCTGTCTCAAAAAAAAAAAAAAAAAAAAAAATTCAGGCCTCAAACTATCAAAAACAGTCTTGGGCTGGAGATTTAGTTCAGTGGTTCCGACACCTGCCTAGCAAGCACAAGGTCCCTGGTTCGATCCTGGTAACCACATACAATGATATAATATTGGGTATGGTGACTCAAGCCCACCAGCAATCAGTACCACACCCCACAGTGCTGGGCGTGGTGGTTCACGCCTGTAATCCCAGTACTCAGGAGGCAGAGGTAGGAGGATTGCTAAATTCCAGGCTTGCTTCAGCTACATAGTGAGCTCAGGGCCAGCCTGAACTACAAAGTGAGACCCTGTCTCAAAAACAAAAAACAAAAAACAAAAAAAGACAAGAAAAAAAAAGAAACATTCTCTCTCACATTACTTTTTTTTTTTGCAGTTCCAAGGATCAAATTCAGGCCCTTGTGCATCCGAGGTTGGCACGGTACTGCCTGAGCTAATTCCCCAGTCCCACTTTTCTTCATTATTTCACAATCACAGAAACAGCTGACTCATTTTCTTTCATCTAACAGTGATTTACCGCTCAGCATGACTAGGAATGTGGCCTCGTATGACAATCAAGGATCCAGGCTGCAACTGCTCCGAAATGGTGCCAACAAAGGGGATCATCTAAAGGAAAAAAAGGTTAATAAATGTACATTTACATGAAAGAAATAACTCACCAAGCAATTATAACCAAACTCGGAAGTTGAGAAAAACCTCATTTTTAAAAGCCACACATAAACTGCTCAGATTCTAGAACTTTCCAAGGCATCTTTACTGTTCAAACAGCTACAAGAAACAACAGATTTACTGCAGAGTTCTTTGGAAAAAGATGCAAGGTTGACAGTGGTTTTTATTTGGCTCTAAGCTTTGTGAAATAAAACTCACTTAATATAACTCCCTGTCTTAAGAACAAGTTCCATTCCGGGGGAACATTCCTAAAGTCAGATTCATTTGTAAGTTCAACAAAGTAAGTCGTATACACCTTCAACACAAATATACAATATATATTGCTTTGTTCTTCCTAGCATCCTCTCCACATCACCATTGCTTTTCCTCTTGCTTCTAGACATCCTGGGCTCCGAAACTATCACACTACATAGTAAGCACACAGCAGCACATCTGTGACAATGTTTAGCAGACAAGTGAATTATTTCTGTGATTTGTTTACATCTACAAATATCTGCATATTAAGGTCTATTCATGTCTGTGAAAATTCACAAATCAAATGTTCAAAAGTCAAAGATTTACTATAATCTGATAGTAGGGAGAATCAAGCCTCTTCCCACAATGAGAGTGAGAAAAGAGATAGAAATGTGAGATTCTGTTTGGTTATCAAAAATCAGACTCTTTCTGCTTCTGAAAAACGCTTCTCACGTGTGGCAGCACTTCCCATCAGAATTCCCAACTCAGACTGTAAATTGAACTAGTATTATTAGTAAGAGGTCACAATGAGCAGAATGCATACTGGCAAAAGGACACCAGGGCCAGAAGCAGTAGTGGCACTGGTGGTACTGGCAGTGTCCAAGTACCACCCATATCTAGTGGTGACAACAGATGTGTCTTCATGGGAGCAGTCATCTGGTGTGATTTTGGGGGTTGCCTGTGGCTCTGTAGTCTCAAGCCTGGATCTTTAGTCTTCTTAGAGTCTACACAGTACCATTTTGCCAATTCCCTTTCTGCTTAAATTGAGTTGGTGTACCGGAGATTTAGCTCTCTGGTTCAGGCACCTGCTTAGCAAGTGCAAAAAAACCCTGAGTTCCATCCCTGATAACCACATGCAACAATACTGGGTGTGGTGACTCACGCCCACCAGCACTCAGTACCACACACCACAGGGCCAGGTGCGGTGGCTCCCAGCACTCCAGAAGCAAAGGCAGGAGGACTGCTGAGTTCTAGGCTTGCCTGGGCTACATAGTGAGCTCAGGGCCAGCCTGAACTACAAAGCAAGACCCTGTCTAAAAAAAAAAGTTGGTTTTTCTTTCTTGCAACTGCTAACCCTGACCAATTCATCAAAGAGTCAAATAAATGCTTCAGAAAAATGTGATAGAGAATCTCAAGTGAGGTGGCCAAAGATAGTCTACAAAGCACTTATGATGTGTGCTGGGTATAATATGACAGGAAGAGGGCATTGGTGGCAGTTTACAAAGGCAGAGAGGGAGGAGACAAACTTGTTGGGGAGAGAGGAAGTCGCTTGGGAGCATTAAAGAAAGGTAGGGCGGCTGGTGGGTTAGCTCAGTGGTTCCGGCGCCTGCCTCGCAAGCGCAAGGTCCTGAGTTCGATCCCCAGAAACCACATATAATGCTGGGCGTGGAGACTCACGCCCACGAGAAATCAATACCACATACCACAGTGCCGGGCGTGGTGGCTCACGCCTGTCATCCCAGCACTCGGGAGGTAGAGACAAGAGGATTGCTGAGTTCAGGAGGCAGAGACAAGAGGATTGCTGAGTTTGGGAGGCAGAGACAAGAGGATTGCTGAGTTCGCGGCAGCTTGCCTGGGCTACATAGTGAGCTCAGGGCCAGCCTGAACTACAAAGCGAGACCCTGTCTCAAAAAAAAAAAAAAAAAAAAACAAGAAAGGTAGGGCTAGGATCTGATTCTAGAATGAGACAGATGTAAGAGTTCCCAAACCCTAATTGAGAGGGCTGGGAGACTGCTGCAGGGAGCCTGGCAGGAGGTACTAAGGATATTACCACTGGTTGCTAGCAGTAGATGACTGGGGCAGGGGAGGGAGAGGAGAGACAGAAGAAACTGTCTACACAGAGCCACCAAGTTGATAAAGCTGGGAAGGAAACAGAGTTCAGAAAGTGATAACTTTAGTTTTAATCCCTTTTAATAGGAAGGGTTCACAGGACATCAAAGAGCAAGTCTACTGAATGGAATTAGAGATCCAGCACCACACAGTGGGTAGATGCTCAAAACGCATATTCACAGGGCTGAGTAGAAATAATTAGTACAGATACCAAAGTACATAAACTCAACTGGGCATGATAGCACATACTTATAGTCCCAGGACTCTGGGAGGATGAGCCTAAACTAGGCAACTCAGTAAGACCCTGTCTCAAATAAAAATTTTAAAAATAAGGCTGGAGATGTAGCTCAGTGCAAAGGTCCTGGGTTCAGTTCCTACTACCAAGAGAGGAAAGAATGAGCTGAAAGCTGAGCTGGGAGGCACAGCTTCAGTGAGTTTCTGACTTTAGGAGGTATCCATAAAGTAGCTGCCATTAAGGGGCTGACTGCTTCTCTTGAAAGACCTCCTTATAAAACTGGTCCCTGAATGGTACCTCTTGAAACTTATACCTAGATGTCTCCACAAAGCCTCAGGCACTTAGGCGGGGCTTTTCAGAGGTGACTACATCTGTATGTGAATGTGGTTTAAGGATGTGAATGTGAATTAAGGGTGTGAAAACTGGATCAACCCACTGATTAGTTAAACACAGTTCAGAGTATAGCTAATGAGAAGCCCCACCCTGGATAGGTAATATCAACCAATAAGCCTGGAAGGAATACAAAGAGAGGGAAAAAAAGCAAACTCACTTCTGCTGCTTCCTGCCTACCCTACTGTGGACTGTTTCTCCTTTGCCACATCCTTATGCTGTGCCACCTTGCTTTGGAACTAGCTATGACTGAAACCTCTACAAACTGCGAGCTGAAAAAAAACCTTTCCTCCTTTGTTGGGTATTTTGTCCCAGCAATGAAAAAGTAACTGCGACACCACCTAAACCTGAAATTTAATAGGCATCCAACTAAGCAATAAAGATAGATGCCTGTACCTAAATGTTAATGCAAACAATATAATTATGCTAAACACCTGCTTTTCTCTGTGTACTTGGAACAATGGTATGTGCAAGGGAGAGGGTGCTTATGTGACCAGTCCCCAGTAAAAGCACTGGGCACAAAGAGTGTCCAAAGGGTTTCCCTAATAGCATTTCAGAGATAAGCCACACCTGGTGCTGGGGGATTTAAAACAACCCTAGAATATTGTCCCAGGTGTTCCCTGGACTTTGACTCCTATGTCTTTTCCCTTTGCATTTTTACTCTGTGGCCTTCTATAATAAACGATAGCCATGAGCTGGTCACCAAAACTGGGTGTCCTTGGGGAGCTCAGCACATGGGTAGGGAGAGAGAAAGACCTGGCAAACAAGGGCCCTGTGTCCCCTTTCAGAACCAAGAGGGAAAAATGTTGACAAGCAGCTTATTAACCTAGAGAACCCATCTGCCTAATCTCTAAGTAACTTCTTTGCCAATTAGCACTTAATCACACCTTAAGAACTCTACAAAAAGCAACAATAGTAAAATATATAGGAAAATAATGAACTGTCAAAGAGTAGATTTCACTAACAGTTTCTCTGATCTGACCTTAATTGTGTTCCAAATAATTCACTCGGGCTGGGGATTTAACTCAGTGTTTCTGGAGCCTGCCTCACCAGCACAAGGTCCCAAATTCTATCCCTGACACAAACAACAAATAAATAAATTGGTACTCCAAATAATTCACTCAATTTGAACAGAGAAAGCCAGGTGCACTCTTGTAATCCTAGCACTTGAGAGGCAGAGGCAGGAGGATCACAATGAGTCTGAGGCCAGCCTGGTCTATAGAGGAAGACTGCCTCAAAAAACAAAACAAAACAAAAAAATGTCAGTTGTGCTTTCATAACACCTAACAAATAATACAATAGATACAACAAATATTTCTTATTGTTTGAAGTGGTAGCCAACAAATAAAACCATTATTTTAAAGTTTTTCTGGGTGTAGTTATATAATATCCTAGTTGATCAACTTAAAATATCTAAGTTATTTGTAGGTTCTTTTTTGGAGGAGGAGGTCTTTTGAACACAGGAAGGACAAAAAGCTACAAATAGAAGTAGATACTATAGACATTCAACAGAAAAATTTACACAAAATGTTATTTTTGCTACCCAGTGTAATTTTCCACCCCTCCCCTTTTGAACCCCTTTGATAGAACTGCCTATAAAAGAGAGAAACTGTGGGGTGGGAAACTATTACCACATTCTTAGACACATGATCTTGAGTTAACTAGCCTCAGAACTGCACCCGCCCACTTGCCCGGCCTGACAGCACTTCCTGGTCCTGGGCAGCACTGCTTCTCCCAACTCCTTAAGAAAGTCTACTTTTTTTTTTTTTTTTTTTTTTTTTGC